>CM066991.1:93537019-93794519 GCA_033977485.1 Hydrangea macrophylla | reverse complement strand
GACCAAGATCATGGCCGACTTGGACTACTCGAGGACCAAGATCATCGTCGGATCCGCTCTCTGTATCGTCATCGCCGGCGCTAGGCAGAACCCCGGCAAGTCCAGGCTGAACTTGATACAGAGGAACAAGGGTGTTCTTGATTATTGTGTCCCAACTTGCGAAGTACTCGCCCGATTCGATGTTGGTGATTGTTTCGAACCCGGTTGATGTTTTGACTTATGATTCTTGGAAGCTTTCTGGGTTTCAACAACAATGGCAATACCGGATCTGCTCTCTCTCAAGCTATACAATGGAACCCGATTGTATATAATGTTGTGGTTTAAAGGTTGTCGTCCAAAAGGTTGTAGTGTAAAATTTAACACTCATGTTCTTGGTTTCACATGTTATGCTGCGAAATTGTATACTATGTGAATGAAAAATGTGATGTCAATGAAATATTGCAGTCAGTGTAAAAATGAATGTGCAAATGAATTTGTGATAAGACAGTGTTCCTTTTGTTGAATAACTCGAATATGAGTGTGAAATTTAACACTTATATTCATTCTAGTGTGAAATTTAACACAATTGTTTTTGGGTGATGGTGATGAATGACTGTTAGATCACCCAAGAATGGTGAAATACGAAATTAAAAAAGATATGTGTAATATTAAACAGATTCTAACGTATAAATCCCTACAATTATGGCATTTAGTAACTTAATTCCTAAAATATATGCAAGATTTAGTAACTTCCCAAAATTATGGGATTGAGTTTGACCAATTGCAGTTTAAGTTTGGTAACTTCCCAAAATATATGCAAGATTATGGGATTGAGTTTGACCAATTGCAGTATAAAATTTTCACACTAATGAACTAGTTGCAATGTAAAAACAAACCAGTTGCAGTGTAAAATTTCACACTAATGAACCAATTGCAGTGTAAAACGAACTAGTTGCAGTGTAAAATTCAATACTCGCATAAATGTATGGTGCATAGTAACAGATTAATATGTTATGTGATCAATGATTATTGGTAGAACATACAAAAATGGGATACCCACATAAAAATGGCGTTAGAAATATTCAAAAGACCCATAATGTACAAGGCTAAAGTTATGGGATTTTATTTCCATATATTTGATATGCAAATCAATGGGATAATAGAGTTATTACCATATATATATATATATTTCTATATATGTATGCCTGTGTATATGTATAGGGGTAAAAAAGTCACTAAAACTATCTATAATTGGGGATTGTGGACTAATCACTAACAACATTCACAATTATAGGGTCTCTCATTGGGAAGTACCAATTGATGGGTCTATTATAACAAACATTGGTAGAATGGGATTTCCCACTAAATTTTTCATAATTATTTTACTATTAAAAAAAAGACTAATTGAGCAACTCATAGTGTGATACACTTAAAAAATATAAATATAAATAAATCAGTGTACTGAAAAAAATGTAAGAAAATAAGGTTTTTTTCAATTCCCCCAATTTCTTTTAGTTTTAGTCCAGACAAACCCGCCAGTTGTAAGTGTTTACAATTATAGCTTGGTTTCAAATTATTAGTTGTTCAAATAAGTATTTAATTATACTGCAAATTGTTAGAATATTTTGCAATGTAACATTGAAAACCAATATATATGCATAATTATGTATATATGGATAATTATGTCTACGTAGACTCCAAAAAAAAATTGTCGGGGGCTAGCCACGGGTCCCATTTTAAAAGTTCGCTTTGGGCCCCTAAAGCTCAGGGCGGTCATGTTCGGTTTGATAAAGGCTAGGCTCGGCTTGCTCATTTGAACTCGTGAACACGATCGATTAAGGCTCGCGACCAAGGTCGTGAAAAAGGTCGTTAATAGGTTTGATAAAGAGCTTATATAATGACTTATACATATATATTTATTATAAAATAATATAATTTTAAAGAAAATATGACAAACCTTGTAAACAGGCTTGATAAATAACTGATTATCATTAAACTATATACTCCGTAGTTTTAAAGGGCGCGCGAAAAAACTCGTTAAAAAGCTCACGAGAAAACTTATGATCACTTAAAAGCAAGTCTCATTTGAAATCGTGAATAAACTCGCAAGCTCATAAAAAAACTTGCGAACAAGTTTGGCTCGGCTCGGCTCGGCTCGGCTCGGCTCGGCTCGTATCGACCTGCAACATTTCACTTTTGAAAAACTCATTTTATCTAATTGAGTTTATAGTAGCGAGAAAAATCAAAATTAAGAAAGAGAAACTTTTAGCGCAAAAGTAGAGAGCTCATTTTTTTGACAATATGCGAGAGATCGCAGTCTTTCTTCCCTCCAAACACCGTTGACCAGGGCACACCTAGTAAACGGCAAAGAGTGCTCAAGCCACCTAGTTTTAAAAAAGATTCAGATTTACCCTAACAACAAAATATTTTTTGCAATTAAGCCCCTCCAAAAAATTTAGAATGATCCCTATTTTGTTAGCATTTGAGTTTTGAAAAATTCTACAATACAACCAAGTACTTTTGAGGTATGGTACATCCAATTTTTTATCTCAATTTGTAAAACAAGGTATCATTTCATTGTATATTTGATACCAATTAGTATTAAATTTTTTAATATGTCACTTGGCAATAACAATGTGCCATTGGGTACTAATTTTTCACGTGCCATTTGATAGTATTTTATAACAATCTTTTATTGGGTAGTAACGGATCCCAAAATTTTGTAACTTTGATATATGTATCATAAAACCAAATTAGTTGGTTGTATAAGAGAAGATTTCTTGAGTTTTAATGTTAGTTTTTATAGCCTTAGCTTTTATCTACACGAAAAATATGTACGAATAGCCCAAAAAAATGGTCTCGGGAGCGCTGTTCCCGAACCACTGTAAACTTGGCCACCCTTTCTTAGTTTTGCCACTACCAAGCCCTCTACTTCAAACTTTTGCATCCGCCCCTGCTGGTGAATTGTTGACCATAATCCTACTAGCCAAATTCGTGCTCTATCTCTAGCTATCCCGCACCTTTGTTCTTTCTCATACTCTCAATTATCTTTCAGTCACTAGTCTTCCAGGCTTCCAGCTCTTTTCTTCACCTCTGTGCTGGATTCTTCAATCTTCAACACAGTAAGAAATAGAGGTCAGTGATGGTAGAGTGATGGTCGAGAGTTGGAGTATATAAATTTTTATTGTTTTGCTTTAGAAAAAAAAAAAAAAAGAAGATAAACATCCATTCTAATATTCAGATGGTGAAATAGTAAATTTTCCACTTTTGTTAATGGCTTCCAACCGACAATACTGATAGGGAGGTCAATGAAGTGAATGAACTATCAGAAACCTCAAAAAGAAAAGTTTATACAAAATGTCGGAAACCTTAAGGGGAAGTGATTGTAAGTTATCTATGAATTTTTAATAGTTCAACGATTATGGTCCTACCTTGGTGTTAAAAGTACATCGTCCCCATTTAAGAGGTGTGTGTTCAAATCTCTCCTTCTGTATCAAAAAAAGAAAGAGAAAAAATAAACATAATTCTTAGGGTAATTTGCGATAACACTTGTTGGAATTATTGGATTTTCTCTTATTTGGGCATTGGGCTTTTTATTTCAAAATTGCAAACAAAGTCATTTACATTGATATGACTAGTATCGTGTATTAAAAATATGGCCGTTGGAGCCTATTAAATCTATTAACTCCTGTATTAAAAATACGGCTGTTGGAGGCTATTAAATTTGTTTTTAATAAAATGGTCGTTGGGCTGCACATATTTGATGTCACATTTAATTCCTTGTTTAATATGTTGGGAGGTTGCACTTCTCATTAGTGTATCGGTTTTTTGTTCTATATATTAAGGACTCCTCTTCTCTTCCAAACAAATAAAAATATTTATGTTCTCATTTTCCTCTCTATTTTTCTTGTTTTTCAAAAGTTTTGCAAAATTCTTTATGGAGTTTGGAGCTATTCTGAGCGCTCACATAATCTTCCAATTCGTGTGCACGTTTGGAAGATCTGATCGCTGAATCCTGGAGAACATAGCGCTAAGACCTTCTGCATTGAGTCACTGACTCCGAGGGGCGGAATTATTCTTAAGGACAATGCAAACTCTTGCACGCCTCAATCAAAAATCATAGTTTCATATGCTATTTCCAACAATCTTAAGAACAATTCGGATGTTGCTATGATCGTCGCGAAATGTCTACCCAACATTTGTCGAAGAGGCTATGATACGGTAATATTCTCCCAACATTATTTTCAGTACGCTTACCCAATGCGTTAAATGTGTATATATATATGGTGTATAACCTGTGCATTATTTGAAGAACTGAAACGTATTGCGAAAACTACAATGTGGTTTCAATTCTGTTCATATTACGTACATAACTTTGTTATTCAATCTTACTACTCGATTAAATTAAAACAAATAGGGTTTTGTATAGATGATTACAAATAATTGTAAAATGAGTCATATGTAGGAAATAATGATTATTTAATATGAATTCAGCCGTCACTATTTTTATCATAATTAGGAAATGGTTGAATATTTTATCATAATTAGAAGAGTAATTCAAATTTTGATCATAACTGACTTTGCATCACTGGTAATATATTGCACATTTTTTTTAATATGGTATCCATGGTGGTTCATTATCACATACCAGTGCAAGTGTATCCATTCACATTAATTATTTTCAGTTTTGGAAAAACTTGCTCAATTACATAACGTTCAAAGTGTGACTGAACACACCCCCATTTTTATTTTTTGTGTATTGTGCACATAAATTGATGCGTGTGTGTGTATATATATCATGTATATGTGTGGATGTACACATATGTACGTATGTGTGTGTATTCTATTTACGGTCGCAATTAAATTTTTTTAATTAGTTATTTGCTGTAATTTGCGCGGGCGTGCCAGAACCAATCAGTGGTTCGGTGTGTGTGTGTGTGTACGTGCAAACTAATTTCCTATCTGCTTGTGTGAGTGATACACAGCGGCTTTGATGAATCTAACTTCTAAACAGGGTGATTGTGTATAGTGAGTAGGAAAGTACCCTCACTGTAAGTTCTTTAGCAGTACTGAAGCCCACAAGCTAAAAAGTATCAAGTTTACCAGGTAAACAAAATCACAAACGATTTAATAAAACAGATTTTATTAAAAGTTTGGAAAAACTAAACAGATCTCGAGAACAAACCAGAATAAGCTGTTTATTCAAAAGAACAAAAAGAAAATAACAAAAAGGACAGACCTATTTGCTATGAAGGTTGAAAAACATAAAGACTAAGTGCTTTGAATGCTTCGAATGTGCTGTATGTATGCTTTTGTCGAAGTGACGCGGAGTCCTTTGCTTGGATAGCCTGCCTTATATTTATAGCGGCCTTATACAATTTCCACTTGGACAATAATTCCTTAACTTGCGCCCCAAGCTGCTTAATTGATTGGTTGATTTGGAAAGTCCTTCCTTATCCGAATTCTGATTGAATCAATCCCTTTAATTTAGGGATCAGACGCCTCAATCCAGCTGGCCATGAATAGATCCTTTCCTGAACGGACTCTCGTTTCCTATTCTCTCTGAGATGACGTCATCATGCCAGTTGTGGACAACACCGCCTTCGCCTCAAAATCAATCGGCCTCATCACTGATTCTCCTAGATGAATCGGGCTCTATCAGTTTCCATGCCTTGCTTTATGCCCGATTACCTTTCTTCAACCGCCCATGTCCAACCGGACTGTTACTCTACAAAGTGTCCGATTGGCTTCCTGTTCCTGCATTCCATTATCGGGCTATCAACGTGCTAGGTAAGTTTTCCCCGAGCCCGATAATCCTTACACCTGTTCAATGTTCCCATCGGGCTCTCTTTATTTCCCCCAGCAGTCTTGTTCCTTCCATCGGTCTCACCTATAGGCTTTAGTCCGATGATTTGATCATTACCTAGCCCAGCCTCTCTTTCATTCAGCTCCACGCAACTCGGGCTCAAAAACCATTGACGGTTTTTGGGTGCAAACAATAGTTGGTTACCGTTTGGCAACAAATGTGTTGGTTCAAATTATAGTTACCTCTAAAGTCTTTTAATGGAGATTTAAAACTACTTGATATGAAATGTTATTGAACATCTACTTTAAGTCCAAAATTAACTATTCGTGAAATCGGATTTGGTTTTGAAATTTTGAATCTAATTCACGAATCTTTATATGTGCATGTATATGGAGGAATAACATAACCTATTATGAGATATGGAGAGGCCATTGATAGTACTTGGCCATATAGTGTTCATCTGTAGTGGACTTTGATTAAATATATATTTTGATCGAATGTTAAATTATTTTATTTAACTTGGATTTTTGGGTTATAGTAGTATGTATTATACTATCTATGGGTCACATTGTAGCGCCCCGATTTTCTAACACCACAAAAACCAGAACACTACCCGACAAATATAAAAATAAACTAGAGGTTTAAACGATAATTGTCAATCTAAAACCAAAATAAACATAACTCCGAAATCAGGATAAATTTAATTTGAAATACAAACGATACTAACTCTCAAATATCAATTGCTAAAACAATGGCACATACGCCAAAAAAAAAAACCCAAAGGTACAAAACCTCACTAAACTTCAAGGCCTAGAACTCCAAGCTCGCTAATCCCAACATGATCCAAGCCACTACTGGATACAACGATCACAACATGAAAACATTCTCCGGCTACATTCATAAATTGAACGCACCAGAGATGCATGGAGACATCCGGGTCAGTATAAACTTGTATGAGTAAAACACGAGTCCTGAAATAATCCATAAACAAACAAAAAGAAACCAAAATAATATGTCATGTTGAGATGTGAGTACCTCCACTGAAATAGACCAATACCAAGTCCTTAACTACGTTTTTAGTAAAAACTCAAACATGCCAACTATCTGAAATTAAGTTTTACATGTCCACACCACTCTTTATAATTTTCTAAGGTCATTAACTATTTTTAATATGCTCCAAATAGAAAGAGGTTCTAAACTTCTACAATAATAACGTGATAAGACACAAGACTTTAGTTTCACCCACAAGGTCAGAACCAATGGATGACAGTTTAGTTTCTCGTGCTCATACTAAATATCAACTCTACTTACTTTATGTAGGGGAGGTCTAACCTGCACAAAAATGTTAGCAAACCCACCCTCCTGCAATCAAAGAAATTAATACAAAATAACGTTTTAAATGCTAAACATGAACAGACTAAAAGTCCTTCCTTATGACTCTATCTCGAACAAACCAAAACATAAAATAATTCTACCATACCATTTACAAACATGTAGAAGACTCGAGAATTAAAGGTCTTCCACTCCTAAGATTAAACATACAGAAATGAAGAGTTACACAATCTGTACACTCGATCACCTGGCTGTCAATTCCAATCTTGAAGCTTTAAACAATATTTTTAGGAAAAATATGAAACACGAAAAAATCCATAACGAAATTACTCTTTATGATGTCTAATGCCTCAATTTTACCACTTTACTTAATATTTTTAAAGAATATAAAACTCTACTGCCTGTGTGGGAGATATTATTCGTATATCTACAAATAAGTATTTAAATGCAATAAATAACCTCAATTATAATAATATCAAATAAAGAAAATGTCTGGAATAGTACTTTACATTAAATCATCATAGTCTAACATATTCGCACATATCAAACAACAGATTCAACAATAAGTTCCATCATCTCTTCCAACAAGAGACTCCGACAGTTAGTTTCTTATTCACGATCAACATATAAGCAAACCATTATCATATCCATGAACAACAAAAATACTGTACAATATCGTGATAAGACATAAGTTCCATCATCTCTTCCAACAAGAGACTCAGGCAGTTAGTTTCTTATTCGCGATTTTCAAAGTATATAAATATCACTTTGCAGTAGGCTACCCTGCAAAAGTGTGAATGGGGCCTACCACCCTGTTTCAGGAAAACATGTTAGAACATTACACCGTAAAAGCACATACAATTTTTAGTTTGTACCAAATCCACACTTACTACCACAATTGCACCTCGCATCGTGCTAAAACCTACATACCCATAGGTCCCCTTCATACCCTAGCCACTTCTCCGGGTTTGACACTTACTACAATCGGGCATATCGAGTATCGAGTGCGCCCCAATCCCGAATAGCTATGACGTATGAGAAAATAATAATAATAAGCCACTATTCGGCTAAAATGCGGATAAGATCCAATGCAACATATTGAGACGGGATAAAACACCACTATTCAGTGAACAAAACAAAAAGGGTATCAACCCAAACCCATTCCTCAAGGCATGCACCTCTGATTGGACATGAGTTCCACTTACCGCAAGACATAAGAGTTAGTTTAGCTGTAAGTAATGAATTCAAATAAAAACAAGGGTCAATTACATATTAGGACAGTTTTGACTAATTATGTTAGTTTAAATACAACTTAAAAAAATGTGTACCAATAGGTCCCTCAATTATTATTGGACGAAAATACCCATCTTCTTCTTCTAATTCTAAGCTCTCAATTCGTCTGTTTCACGAAACGACTCCCACCCAAGCACACACACACTCACACACACACATACACACACACACACATACACTCTCTCTCTCTCTCTCTCTCTCTCTCTCTCTCTCTCTCTCTCTTTGTGCTGCGCCTTCATCATGCTGAACCGCCGGCGCCAGTTTCATCCATTGCTCAGGTCATATCTCTCTCTCTCTCTCTCTCTCTCTCTCTCTCTCTCTCTCACACACACACACACACACACACACACACCCGACAAGCCTGAGAGCTTTGAATTCCCAGTGCCTAGCCGATTCATCCCTGAAATTCGGGTTTTATATGAATTATTCATGTCTATTCAATACATAGGGTGAGGGTTTCATTGATACATAGAAATATATATATATATATATATATATATAAGCCCAAGTGATGTATTCAGTTATATGGTTATAATATCAAGAATCAATTCTAGGGTTTTTTTGTTTCCTTCTTTTATTTATTTATTTTCGTTCTTTTATTCTTTTTTTTTCTTGATTATCTCGTCGATTTATGTATAGGTCTGGGGCTCGATTTGGATTTGTCTTTTATAGTCAACAGACTCAACACTACACAATATCTTAGTTTATTGTAATATTTTGTTTACTTGTTTGATGATATCCCGGGAAAAAAAAACCCAGAGATAAATAGTGTTAATTGTTACTCCTATCATTGAATATCTCTCTGTGGACAGTAGACTCATTTTGTTGAGAAAATTGTAAAAAAATAAGCCTACAAATGGCTAGCAATGGATTTAACAACCGAAATAACGGGCAGCGTTTAGGCATTACAGAACCAATTTCTTGGGGTGGACCCATGGAGTACGATGTGAGCAAGACTCATGAACTCGAAAAGGTTCTCTTTACTTAAAAAGTTTGTCTTTCAGTTATTACTCATTCATTAGGCTTAATTTGGAGTTCACTGAATTGAGAATTTGGTTCTCTAGTTCCTAACATATGTGGATTGTACGAGAGTCAGGAGGAACCTGTTAGTAGAACTGTAGAGATGAAGTACTGGGAAGATTGGATAAGGTTTTCTTGTTATTTCAGTTATAATTTTTCAAACTTGTTATGGTTTTAGGATTCCAATATTTAATGTTGTCTTGGTTGTTGCAAAATTGTCCAGATTGTGAAGATTTGGGTGAAAACCATAAGTCACACCAAAGGGTTGAATGAACAGTTGGTTCAAGAAGCTAATGCTAAGATTTTCACCTTTGGTTCTTATCATCTAGGGGTATGAGAATCTCTTGCAGTGAGTTCATTGAGTTAATTATATGTCTGCTTATATTGGTGGCCTATCCTAGTAATTGTCAACACTCAGGTCCAGTGACTTTTGATCAGTAAATTGCACCTATGAGAATCCTAGTTCATATGGCCTTTTGGTGCTTGCACATTTGGAGGTGGTAAGTTTTTTTAATCTGTTCGAGATGGTAATTGGATAAACCAGAAATCATTCAAGAGTGAACATTGGATTTATTTTTTTGAACTCGCAAATGTAGTGTTATAATTGGAGTCAAGATACTTGGAGCCCTTTTGGGTTGGCTTTTAAAACAATCAATTTTTGGAATAAGAGAATTTTAAAAAGCTACAAATTGGAACCTTTTAAAAAAGCTGTGAAAACGCTAATCCAAAGTTACAAAGGTCACACCTTCCAAAATTGACCTCAGATGCTTAAAATGTGTCTTTTGGAGTTTAATGACATGGCTTATCGTTTTTGTTTTGGTGAGACTACTCAATATCATGTATCAAGTAAGATGGCGTTCATTATAGATGATCACATGCAGTTTCTCTTCCTTTACACGGCCGTGATGTTGAAAATGTGTTTCTCTTAGGCTCTAATGGAGCATCTCATCCCAGTGTAGGTTGAGAGTTTGAACCAACTTTGGACCAATATGTGGGTCTTGTCTCACAATGTATGAAGGACGCATATCCAGAGAACAATACCAAAACCAAGCGATACAAAAAACCTACCAACATTTCGCCTTCCAAAAAATCAAGAAAAAACCAGCGGGTTACGTTCTTTCTAAAGCCAAAAAGGGCTTAGCCTACGATTTGCTAATTTATGAGATTTCCACTCTTTAGTACGTCACTACCAGTCATGTGCCACGAGGTCTAACTGAAAGTTTGAAACCAAACCCACCTACTGGTGCCTCTTATAATACTTTTTAGATTTGAGCTTCTGTTATTTTTTATTTAGGTGCATCATAGCTTCGATGTTTACTCTTATATTTACATCTTGTAAACCTTTTCAAATAGGTTCATGGGCCTGGTGCGGATATAGACATGCTCTGTGTGGGACCAAGACATGCAACTAGAGAAGTGCGATCTACTCTAGCTTAATTGTGGTGCAATTTTTTTTTGGGGCAATTTTGGTTATAATTTCATGGATAAATTGGCTGCAGGAAGATTTTATTGGTGAGCTACAACGAATGCTATTGGATGCCTGAAGTTTCGGAGTTGCACCCTGTACCTGATGCTCATGTTCCCGTCAGCACTAACTTTTAGCTTAGGGCCAAGTCTTGAATGATATTGCATAGTTGGACAAATCATCTCTACTTTTTTGTTCTTATAAGACAATAGTTGGATATAAATGTGTAGTTATTTGATAAAGCATAGTTGGATAGAATGTGTAACTTGATTGCTTTGGTTTGGTACTCAAAGAAGTTCTCTCTCTACAGCACAACCATAGCTTGCGATTGAACTACTCTGACCAATAGAGCAAAATGTTGAACAGTCAATTTAGTTGTTTGGGAATTGGGATCAATGATTACTTCATCTTGCATGGTTTCCTTTGGGTCTAATTAATCATGTTAGTGGTACAAATTTCACCATGTTTAGACCTCTTTTAAAATAGTGGATAAATTTCACCATGTTTAGACCTCTTTTAAAATAGTGGATAAATTTCACCAAGTTTTAACAGAATTCGTATACTTAAAATTTCACCATATTTTGACCGTCTTTCAAGAGAGGTGAAATTTCATCATATTTTGATTGCCTTTTTAAAATAGTGATGCAATTTCACCATGTTTTGACCGCTTTTTAAATCAGTGGAGAAATTTCACTAAGTTTTGACCGACGTTTAAAAGAGTGGTGAAATTTCATCATGTTTGGACTGTCTTTTCAAAAGAGTGGTGAAATTTCACCACGTATTGACCTCCTTTTAAAACAGTGCAGAAATTTCAGCAAGTTTTAACAGAAGTTCTTATACTTGAAATTTCACCACGTTTTGACCTCCTTTTAAAACAGTGGAGAAATTTCATCATGTTTTGACGTCCTTTTAAAACAATGGAGAAATTTTACCAAATTTTAACAGAAGTTCTTATACTTGAAATTTCACCATGATTTGACCGCTATTTATAAAAGAGTGGTGAAATTTCACCATGTTTTGACCTACTTTTAAAACAGTGGAGAAATTTCACCAAGTTTTAACAGAAGTTTTTGAAACGTCGACCCAAGAAAGAAAAATCTCACCACGTTTATACTTGAAATTTCACCACGTATGTGAACATTAAAAGAGTGGTGAAATTTCACCACGTTTATACTTGAAAAAATTGTGCTATTCACTGTTTCACCATATTTTGACTTCCCTTTAAAAGAGTGGTGAAATTTCACCACGTTTATACTTGAAATTTCACCATGTTTTGACTGTGTTTTTAAAATAGTGGTAAAATTTCACCATATTTTGACCTCCCTTTAAAAGAGGGGTGAAATTTCACCACGTTTTGACCTCCCTTTAAAACAGTGGAGAAATTTCACCAAGTTTTAACAGAAGTTCTTATACTTGAAATTTCACTATGTTTGATCGTCTTTTTAAGAAAGTTGTGAAATTTTACCATGTTTTGACCGTCTTTTAAAAAGAGTCGTGAAATTTCACCATGTTTTGAACACTTTTTTAAAAAGTGGTGAAATTTCACCAGAGAATATTTAATAAGAACAAAGAAATAATTCTATCGGGGGCACTGCCCCCGAACCCCCGTTTAGACTCACTACTCAATGCACATCCATTCAATCTTAGCCCCAACTATAAAGCACATATGAAACATTATAAAATTTCACCACTAAATTACAACTATGAATATTTTGAAATTTCACCACGTTTTAACATAAGTTCTTATCTTTGAAATTTCACCACGTTTTGACCGCCTTTTTAAAAGGGTGGTGAAATTTCACTACATTTTGAGCTCCATTTAAAAGAGTGGTAAAATTTTACCACGTTTTGACCTCCTTTTAAAAGAGTGGAGAAATTGTACCAAGTTTTAACATAAGTTCTTATCCTTGAAATTTGACCATGTTTTGACCTCCTTTTTAAAAGAGTGGTGAAATTTCACCACGTTTTGACTGTCTTTTTAAAAGAGTGGTGAAATTTTACCACGTTTTGACCTCCTTTTAAGACAGTGGATAAATTTCACAAAGTTTTAACATAAGTTCTTATCTTTGAAATTTCACCACGTTTTGAGCTACCTTTAAAACAGTGGAGAGATTTCACCATGTTTTGACCTCCTTTTTAAAACAGTGGTGAAATTTCACCAAGTTTAACATATGTTCTTATCCTTGAAATTTTACCATGTTTTGATCACTTTTTTAAAAGAGTGGTGAAATTTTACCACGTTTTGAGCTCCCTTTAAAACAGTAGAGAAATTTCACCACGTTTTGACCTCCTTTTAAAACAGTGGAGAAATTTCACCAAGTTTTAACATTAGTTCTTATCCTTGAAATTTCACCATGTTTTGATTGCCTTTTTAAAAGAGTGGTGAAAACATGGTGAAATTTCACCATGTTTTGATCGTCTTTTTAAAAGAGTAGTAAAATTTTACCATGTTTTGACCGCATTTTTAAAAGAGTGGTGAAATTTTACCACGTTTTGAGCTCCCTTTAATACAGTGGAGAAATTTCACCACATTTTGAGCTCCTTTTAAAATAGTGGAGAAATTTCACCACGTTTTGACCTCCTTTTAAACAGTGGAGAAATTTCACCAAGTTTTAACATAAGTTCTTATCCTTGAAATTTCACCACGTTTTGACCTCATTTTTAAAAGAGTGTTGAAATTTCACCACATTTTGAGCTCCCCTTAAAACAGTAGAGAAATTTTACCACGTTTTGAGCTCCTTTTAAACCAGTGGAGAAATTTCACCACGTTTTAACATAAGTTCTTATCTTTAAAATTTTACCACGTTTTGAGCCCCCGAACCCCGTTTAGACCCACTACTCAGTGCACATCAATTCAATCTTCTTTAAAAGAATGGTGAAATTTCACCACGTTTTGACCGCCTTTGAAAAGAGTGATGAAATTTCACCACGTTTTAACCTCCTTTGAAAAGAGTGGAGAAATTTCACCATGTTTTGACCCCCTTTTAAAAAAGTGGTAAAATTTCACCATGTTTTGACCGCCTTTTAAAAGTGTGGTGAAATTTTACCACGGTTTGACCTCCATTTAAAAGTGTGGTGAAATTTCACCACGTTTTGACGTACTTTTAAAATAGTGGACAAATTTTACAAAGTTTTAACAGAAGTTCTTGTACTTGAAATTTCACCAAGCTTTTATCGCCTTTTTGAAAGAGTGATGAAATTTCACAATGTTTTGACCCCCTTTTAAAAGAGTGGTGAAATTATACCAAAATTTGACCGCCTTTCAAAAGTATGGTGAAATTTTACCACGTTTTGACCTCCATTTAAAAGAGTAGTGAAATTTCACCACGTTTTGACCTATTTTTAAAACAGTGGAGAAATTTCACCAAGTGTTAACAAAATTTATTTTCCTAGAAATTTCACACTGTTTTGACCGTCTTTTAAAAGAGTGGTGAAATTTCACCATGTTTCAAACACCTTTTTAAAAGTGTGGTGAAATTTCTTCACATTTTGACATCCTTTTAAAACAGTGGAGAAATTTCACCAAGTTTTAACAGAAGTTCTTGTACTTGAAATTTTACCAAGTTTTGACTGTCTTTTTAAAAGAGTGGTGAAATTTCACCATGTTTTGACTGCCTTTGAAAAAAGTTGTGAAATTTTACCACGTTTTGAATTCCCTTTAAAACATTGGTGAAATTTCACCATTTTCATGTTTTGATGCTCGCAGAAGCTCTTTTAAAAAAACACATGAGAGCAATGTCTCAACTTCACAAATACCACCACATTTATTTCACTAGAGAATATTTAAAAAATACAAACACACACACACACACACACACAATTTCATCGGGGGGTGTTGCCCCAGAACCCCGTTTAGACCCACTACTCAGTGCACATCCATTCAATCTTGGCCCCAACTATAAAGCACATGTGAAACATTATAAAATTTCATCACTAAATTACAACTATGAACATTTTAAAATTTAATCACTTATGAAACATGGTGAAATACTACCACTAAAAAGCATAGACAATTGTATTAAAGCCATAATCCGATAGTACTTTCTCATAAAAGTCATAAAATCCCAATTCTCAACCAAAAGCCATAAATGTCAATAACTAAAAATGAATAATTGTCAATGAAAATCATTTCGTATTACTAATGATCTCTTTGCAACTTTTTTTGTTGTGATGCACCAACCTCCCACATCTACTATACCTCATTAATCGAACCTTTTCTCCTCGAGATGGTATTCTTTTCTTCTTTGGCCTCCCAATTATCTTCTAACTTAAAGGAGCCAATATGAACTCCACAGAAATAGTACTAGTTGGACCTCCTTCAAAACTCGGTATAGGATGAATGAACTTTCAATACGCCGCCTCATAATTTTGAACACAAAAAATATGGTTCAATGTAATCTACCATATCCTTGCGCGTCAATTTTGAACTATAGTGCAAGACAACAACTGCGTGCGCATAAGGAAATCCATGATGCTGCAATTGATCCATCACACTACAATAGTTCACAAAAAAATATATGATCATACAAGCAATATGATCTAATTCAAATCCAAAAGACAGTATTAACTAACAACTAATAATGGTGAAATTTCAGCACTCTTTTAAAAAGGCGGTCAAAACATGGTGAAATTTTAACACTTTTTTAAAAGGCGGTCAAAATATTGTGAAATTTATAAGAAAAGAACTTCTGTTAACACTTGGTGAAATTTTTCCCTTTTAAAACAGTGGAGAAATTTCACCAAGTTTTAACAGAAATTTTTGTACTTAAAATTTTACCAAGTTTTGACTGTCTTTTTAAAGGAGTGGTGAAATATTACCATGAGTGGTGAAATTTCACCATGTTTTGACCGCCTTTGAAAAAAGTTGTGAAATTTCACCACGTTTTGAATTCCCTTTAAAACAGTGGTGAAATTTCACCACTTTCATGTTTTGATGCTCGCAGAAGCTCTTTTAAAAAACCCATGATAGCTATTTCTCAACTTCACAAATATCACCACATATATTTCACTAGAGAATATTTAAAAAGTACCAACAAAAAAAAAAACAATTTCATCGGGGGCGTTGCCCCCGAACCCCCGTTTAGACCCACTACTCAATGCACATCCATTCAATCTTGGCCCCAACTATAAATCACATGTGAAACATTATAAAATTTCACTGCTAAATTACAACTATGAACATTGTGGGCTAATGGCTAAAGGACTTTCATACTTCAATTCTATGGAAAATATTTACGGTATGAAACCAAATGCTAGACACTATGTGTAGTGGATATGCTATCTCGAGCAAGACGTCTTTCTGAGGCTGAAAAGTTTATTAGAAGCATGCCATTTGAACCCAAAGCTAATGCGTTGACAGCTTTATTAAGTGGTTGCAGTACACGTGCAAATGAGAATATAGCAGAAAGGACTGTTTAGATACTCTGGGAAACCAATACTCTAGTAGGAGTACCTTTTTCTTAGGTATTGTTCGACATGTTTTAAGATTTTATTGATCAACATGTGTGCAAACACACTTGTACACGTGGCGGTTAGGATACATTATGGAAAAATAAATTAAACTTCTATGAGGTAATGATCGAATGACCCAATAGCAATCTTAGAGCTCAAACCTACAATATAACCGTTTTTGAGCAATAAGTTTCAACGGGACAAACCTTTGAAACAAAGGAGTACTAGACGAATGAACCCGAATTCAAAATAATGGGAAAATTAAGAAAACATACGCAAGTCGTTATACCCCTAAAAAAAATTACACATCTCTGTAATATGCTTCAATCATGTCAATTTTTTGCAAGAAAAATAAGTTGGACACGTACTCCAATATTAGTACGTTAGGGAGTTAAAACAAATTCTTTTGTGTCTTTTCAGAACACTATTTTAGTTCTAATCTTCTCGAAACATCTTATAGATTATAAACCGGGACATAACTGAAAATGACATCCATTCTTGAAAATAATCACATATATTTTCATACATACACACACTTGACAATGCCCCACAATGTCAATTCAATAACCAAAATAATTTTATCTTTATTCATTTGTTGATAGCATAAAGAATTATATCTATTATAACTTTGGATGCTTCCACCAAATTTATTTCTTCCCAAGTCTAGTTGATATATATATATATATATGGTTTTGGCACCATGCTGTTTGGGGTGTAAAAAGTTGTATTGCCAATTGAAATTTCCCTTCTGATAACACTATTACAAAAGTTCCCTTCTAATAGATGGAGCATACATGCATAAACCAACTGGAATTTCACATACAAAAACACTATTAAATTGGGTCTGTTACAATGACCAAAACACTATTACTACTAGCAACTTTTTACTACCTCGGACAATTTGGGTAAGTTTTCACTGACTCGTCGATTGATCGGATGTATTAATAGACTTGTATTGTATTTTCATTTCATAACATAACTGAAATAACAATCAAATGAATATATCCATATCACATATTCATACCAAGTTCATATACATAATTAGATGAATCAAGTAATGTAAATTCGATATACAATATCAACGGATTAATAACTCTCCACCATATGAGGTTACCACGTGGACTAACATTATCCATATCACATATTCACTACCATTCCCTATCCATCATTTAGATAAATCAAATATTGTCCATTTCATAAACAATATTAAATTCTCAAGTTTCCACTATAGAAGAGTAATACATCAATTATAAAATCCGTATTGAATCTCAAATGATTCATATTTCTCAATACATGAGAATAAAACCCAAATTTTTCATTACCAGTGAAATGTTTAAATCTCAATTTCCAAATTCCAATAATTAACTAGAGTCAAATTCTTACTCATAGTTCCATATAAAATTCTTAGCCGTACGAGATTAACAGCAATTATTATTGCACAGAATACAACTTTACTCACATTAACCATCATCATATATTATGATATGATTTTACTCACATTTCTTTATAGAAAATCAAAAGATTTCTAATTCTCAACCTATGAGAATAATTACCACAACTAACATCTATTAAGGATACAAGATTTACTCACCTTCATATATTAACAGAATAAAGTTTGTTATTGAAAAAAGCAGACAAGTTGCGATTCTTACAATTCATGCTAATAAAATAGAAACTTAAATACATGTTCACAATGAAAAAAAAGGGTAAGATAATGATTCATGGTCTTACAAGGACATTTTTGTAATTTCAGCTAAGGTGTATATTAAACTCAAAATAATGGTCCTCACAACATTCTAAGACTACTAGCCTGACGACATATTTATAGGAATTACAGATAATTAACTACGAATTATAGAAGTTAACAATAAATATAAAAAGTGGACCATAATTCAACAAATATACCCAAATATAAATTTATACATGAAACTATTTTTTATAGGTTCAAAGTGCCATAAGAATATTTTTGTATTTTTTTTCTAAATTTTAGATATAGTAGAGACAATTAAAATAATAAAATTTTCAATTAAATCAACAACCAAATAATGATTTGACTAATAATCCACAATGATTTGCAACTCAACTACCAAATTATAAATTGTGTTCATAAATACTAAAATATTACATAAATAATTTAACACGACTTTGGAACCAAAACAAAATATCCTACTATTTTAGAAATGGAAATTATACATACTAATTCAAATAAATAGGTACAACTATCAATAATTAATGACAAGTTACAAAAAACATAGAAAATGATTTATAAGGATTTTACAAAATTATAGAATGACTAAAACATCCTTTTTAAAAGTTTTGGGGCAACTATGTAATTATACTAAAATATAAAAATTGTATAAAGTCCAAAAATTGTAAAATAAATATTTCAGACAATAATAAACAGAATTATAAGTACCATGCTTGAAACCGTGACCAAATCCAATATCAGTAGACTTCTATACATCCGTTTAAAGTTTTGCGGGTGTGAATGAAATTTTCGGAAATAAAAATCTAGGCAGAATGCACTGTTTGGACAGCCTACATTGTCTAACTTCGAAAGGTCATAACTCTCTCATTCCTTAACTTTTTTCAGTAATTCAAGAGTCTATCTTGTGTGAAATTTTGCATAGAATCCAAATCAATAGTCGGTTTTACTGTATTCAAATCACAGAATGTAAAATTACCAATTTACCCTTTATCTGAGAAAATCAAAAACTGTTTTAAGGGTAATTGTATAGGTATTTTAGAAGTCTACCTTTAAAATTTCGGATCTTAAAAAGGTCGTAGTAAAGAGAAATCTAGTTTTTAATATTCTAGAGTAAACCGTATTATAATCATGAGATTTTCTAAACCTAATTCAATCAATCAATTAACAACTTCAAAACTCATAAAATAGAAATAAAACAATATAGAAAATAATGAAACAATATACAAAACAATGAGTATGATTTACCCACCAAACCAAGAGAAAGAAAATAGTATTTTTAGAGTTGAAAGTGCTTGAAAGCCCCAATCTTCATTCTCCTTCTTCTTCCCTTGTCCACCTTCTTCTTCTCCTTGGATGTAGATTATGTGTGTGTATGTGAGTAGGGAAAAAGAGAAGTGGCTATGGTTAGATTAGGTTTAAGAAATTAAAAACCCAAAATAAATACTAATTCCCGTTTTTTAGTTTTAGGCCTCACAAAAAGGTTTCATATGGGCCCGAAACACATTCTCAACTATTTAAAATACTAGCCCAATGGGTATACATGACTTCGGTACTTAATTTCAATATTAATTATATCTTTAAATACATATAGGGCCTGTAAACACTATCCAAAAATATAAACTAATACCTTATTATATTTTAAAATATAATACTTGTGTTAGAAAAATACGGGATATTACACACATCATAACTGCTGCTTGAGTAATGATTTTAGTGTATTAAAATTGGAGTTACAACACAATGTTTTAAAATTGGGAATGGCTATAGAAATACAAATGTCTTAATAGATGATATGAAAACTTTTTCATTGTTGTCATCTAGTGCCATAGGCCCATAACTTGTGTAGCTTGGTATTACTTGAGTCTCTATATTATTTAGAGAGTTATGTGACATGGAAAAATTGTAGAGCTTTTCATAGTACATTGTTTCTATAGTTGTTGAATACCTTTATTGCTTTTATGATCTTACCGATTTTTTAAAAATTGTATGACCCTTACATGGGAAGCTTGCTACCTTTGGAACTTGTCCTTTCTATCATTTATTGTGCCTCTTGTGACACTATTTGTGATGTTCACTAATTGCATAAATCGCGTTTATGTTTAAAGCACTCCTATTGAGATAATTCATATATTTGGGGAGAAGCTTTCCTAACTATATTTTGTTTTAGTAGAGTACCCGGCACGGCTCACTCTAAAACTAAATTACTCTAAAATCAAAATTACTCTTGTTTAGCATTCAAATAAACCCAATTTTGTTATTCTTGAATATTGGGTTAGTTGGCTTTTGTTAGGATTTTTAATCCTAAGGGATTGCTAGTAAAGCCATAAAATATTTCTTTTAGGATATGCATTTTATAGTAATGTCTCAAACTTTAAAAACATAATAATTGATGTGACTTTTGAATCTATTGGTGATTATTTTGATGAGCATTTTATCTTTTATAAACTGAGGAATAGTGGAGGTTCTTAACCTCTTATATTTGTCACATCTAGATCTATTGAGTATAGAATGCATGACTGAAATCATGACATAAATTTTGAACCACGGAAGAGTAAGCAAGCTAAGTGCTAAATAGACTTTGGAAGTGTTTTTATACATTTATTCTAGAAAAGATTTTTAAACCAATAGTTTTATTGAAAAATGTGAAGCTACTTTAGTAGCGAAGGGTTTTTAGCTAAAAGACACATGTTGATTTTTTGGATACTTATTCCCATGTTTTACATTCATTAAATTTTATTAGCTATTGTTGATATGTATGAGTATATATTTATGAGATGGATGTTAAAACCATTTTATATTAAATGAAGAATTAGAGGTGAAATTTTATTCGGATAAACCGATAGGGTTTTATAGATCCGAATAAGAGTAAAATGTGAATACTTGTTTACTTCTTATATAGTTTTTAAATTTAGTAGTCAATTAGGGGAATGAAAATCTTGATTAAGCTATTATTCCAAATAGTTTCAAAATTAATGAAAGTGACATATGTTTATATCATAAACACAGTGATAGAGCATGTGTTATGACATATTTGCATGGAGATTTAATTTTGATATGAAAGGATTTGGATGTAGTGAGGGTAATTTTAGAGATTAAAATTACAAGGGCTCCTGCTGGTATTTCTCTTGATCAATCTTATGAGGTTGAAAAGGGTTTTGAGTTAATAGTTTTCTTTGTAAACCTTTTTAGACTCCTTTTGAACCAAGTGATCTGAAACCTCCTTCAAATAAAACGATATCAAATTATTTTGTTTTGAAAAACAAATCAAGCTCTTTGGTCAAGAATTGGAAAAGCATCAATTTGGTCCTAGCCTAATGTGTCCGAAGAACCATTTGTGGCTATATTGTGGAAGTAAAGTTCATGACAAATATTGGAGGATGGTTAATTAATTTGAGCACTTGTAGGCATATGTGTAACAACACAATTGTTACAAGAAATGCTCTTCAAGTGAAAATGAAGTGTTTTACTTGATGACTCGCATAGTACCAATGTTTTGGTTCTAGATTTAAAGTTGATTTTCTCCTCCGAGAAGAAATTAAATTTTGAAAAATGTTGTATACCCGGAGATAGGGAATAAATTTTTTTTTTGAAAATATATTGCATACTTCAAAATTCACTTCAAAATTCGAGAGAATTTAAAGTTTGGTTTTCAAAATTCGAGAGAATTTAAAGTTTGGTTTTTTCAAGGGCAGATTTTAGCCAAATTTTTTGGGAAGGAAAATATGTATTTTCAAAAATCAATGATGCAAATTGAATTTCGAATTCAGATAAGATGAATTCAATGAGTGAATTTATTCTTACACTTAGTGGAGGTACATTATTTTGGAAGTTGTCCAAGCAAACTTGCACAGCTAAGTTAACGATGGAATATGAGTTTGTAGCCTTTGGAAAAAGTTTGGTATTGAGGTTGAGTGGCTTAAAAGCTTCTTAGCAAATATTCCTATTTGGAATAAACCAGTTTCATTGGTTTCTTTACATTGAGATAGTCAGGCTGTAAAAGGCCGAGCTATGAATAAGTCTGTAAAGGCAAGAGTAGGCATATACGCTTAAGTCATTATATTGTGAGACAACTGTTTGAGATAAATTTATATCTCTTAATTTTGTAAGGTCAGAGTGAATTTGACTGACACTTTAACAAAATCACTAGGGAGAAAACTAGTGTATAAAACATCGACAGGAATGAGGCTTATGCCTATAACAAAAATCAACAATGATGGTAACCCAACCTATGTAATTCGAGAACCCAAGAAATAGGTTCATATGGGTAATAACAAGTCATTGGTTGATTTGAGATGCACTATAATATTATCTTGTTGACCCTTCCTATGGTGTATAGTGCAATTGCAATGAGAAAGGTTGAGTTAAGCTCTTAATGAATTCCATAGTCCATACTGAGTGGATGGTATGTTTAATTGCAATACATACCGGATGGATTCATCTATATAGGTGTGAAAGTGAGGCCGCTTTCTATGAAAACTTGGGCAAGTTTTCTAGAGCACTTATGAAAATTCAGGACTGGCGCAGGGCCTAGAGGTGCCACACTGATTAGAGTTGCTCAGATTATAAGGAATCAATGTGGGTATAAGACGACTGGTTTACGTAAGGGATTCTGGTTTATAGAAATTTTATTTCACCAAATTCCTGTCAGTCACTTCTTATATTCCTAGGGACTGGTTCATAACCCTAGAGGCACCAGTTCTGATGAATTGAATTCTTTTGCTCCATTATTTTATTTGTTGTTTAAAATTTTGAAATAGGGAGGGATTGTTGGAATTATTGGGTTTTCTCTTATTTGGGCATTTGGCTTTTTATTTCAAAAATGCAAACAAAGTAATTTATATTGATGATTAGTATCTTGTATTAAAAATATGGCTGTTGGAGGCTATTAAATCTATTAAACTCCTGTATTAAAAATATGGCTGTTGGAGGCTATTAAATCTGTTTTTAATAAAATGAGCGTTGGGTTGCACATGTTTGATGGCACATTTAATTCCTTGTTTAATAAATGTTGGGAGGTTGCACTTCTCATTAGTGTATCATTTTTTTGTTCTATATAGTAAGGACTCCTCTTCTCTTCCAAACATATAAAAATATTGATGTTCTCATTTTCCTCTCTATTTTTCTTGTTCTTCAAAGTTTTGCAAAATTATTTATGGAGTTTGGAGTTATTCTGAGCGCTCACATAATCTTCTAATTCATGTGCACGTTTGGAATATTTGATTACTGAATCGTGGAGAACATAACGTTGAGACCTTCTGTATTGAGTCACTGACTCCGAGAGGCGGAATTGTTTTTAAGGACAATGTAACTATTGCACGCCTCAATCAGAAATCATAGTTTCATCCGCTATTTCCAACAATACTCCCTCAACTATGACATTTTTCTCTAAACACTCATTCAACTATAAAACTTAACAAATTGACCCCAATACCATTTTTCACCAACACCCCTTTCCGTTATGTTGTCATCATCCCAAAAAATTAAAAAAATAGAAAAAAAAAGAGAGAAGATTTTTGTATCTTGTTACCAACACAACACTTGACATAAAAGTATTAATAACAAGACATTTTTGCCTCTTCTTTGAATTGTTGAAAATTTTTGGACAAAATTACTTATAAACTTGTGTATAACATGGTCAATTATGTGTGCACTTAGCGCATCATGAAGCATCAAGTCAGAAGTTCGAATTCTGGCCACTCACCAAGGATTGCCCTCGACTTACCCTATTGTACATAGGGAAACTTTCTAAAGAGGGGTGCGTGCAACCGTGGGATTTAGTCCCATCCTAATGGGTGGGGACACCCGAGCCATAAAAAAAAATGCCGGCACCATAGGATAATTTGGTCTTAAACTTTCCAACAGTTCAAAAAGAGGATAAATAATCCATAAAAAAAGGTTAATTACAGAAACACCTCCTGTGGTTAGGCCTTTTATCAGTTACCCCCTATACTTTAAATTTTATCACTAATACCCCCTGTGGTCTGGACTAAAGTGAAATAGTGATTTTTTCCGTTAAAGTTAACGGAAAATGAGTAAAAATACGAAATTACCTCTATTACATACTAATAAGAACACCCTTATATGCTTAAATATTTATTTAGGTATATGTGGTATACTATTATATTATTTTGATATTATATTTGTTAGAGACCATTCTGTAGTCACTTTGATGTACATTCATGAGAGCAAATTTATTTAATTTTTTATTTTATTTTTGATCTACCCTTGGACATAAACACACAGTCTTGGCGATATATTATTATTATTATTATTATTATTATTATTGGTGATGCCAAAAATTGGTAAGAGTAAAGTAGAGCAATTTAGGAGAGAGAGAGAGAGAGAGAGTAAAAGACTATTTTTTGTATGTGGTTCGGCCCTGTTAATGAAGGTACCTACGTCCACGTGTGTGTCTGAGCACGTTCACTAGCAGATCACCGGCAGGCCTGGTGAGCCAACAAAGATGGGCGGCACTCCCAGTAATACCGGCCGGGTGTATGCGTATAATGGTGAATTTTGTAGAGGTGCTGTGTAGACTCTAGAGTTGGCCGTCCCCTTCATGAGGCGTGAGAGGTCTCTTTTATAGATGTAAGAGACCTACTCATACATGGATAAGGAAATATAATCCTATTAGGGTGTGATTGACACCAATCAAGTAAGCTTCCTAATTGTATTAGGATTGATTGACATTAATTGCGGGGGTTTCCCAATTGGATTAGGAAATAGATGCACTTTCCATTAGTCTTCTAGCTTGAGTAGGAAACTGCCCATAATTTTGGGCGTATCAGCTGCCCCCCATTTCCATGATTGGCCAGATGCTATATCGGGGCAAGTTTGGAAATTAGTTGATGCCACTTGCCACTGTCTGAGTGCTTGAGGAAGCTGCCTCGGGGCTTCTGAGCCTGGTGAGTCCTCGGAAACTGGCTGAGAGTTGAGACCCTGCCTAGCTCGGGACTTTTAGGTGCTCGGGAACTGACCGGGAGTTGAGACCCGGCCTAATTCGGAGTCTTTGAATGCTCGGGAAGGGACCGAGAGTTGAGACTCGGCCTACTTCGGAGTCTTTTTTGCTTGAGTTATCTCCCAGGATGGTTATCTTCTGCCCGTAAACCTTCGTCAAGGCTGTGGGTAGAAGGATTTTACCATGTTGGACAAGCCGACCTAGAGCGTATTGCTCTAGGGTCCTTTTTATCGTTAGCTCCCCAGGATGGTTGTCTTCCGCCCGGCCAGCCTTCGTCAAGGCTGTTGGGAGAAGAGCTTGACCATGTTGGCGGAGCCGACCTAAATCACGTTGCTTTAGGGTCCTTTTGCTCCTCTATCGTCGGCCAACCTAAGAGATTTTAGTCACCTCTATCGTCGGTCTGGACCTAAGAGGAGTTAATGCCTCTGAGTACTGTAGGTGCTCGGGTTGTCCAAGATTTTGACTTGGTTATCCGCGAGGCCTGTAAATACCCGGTGTGATTACCTGTTTAGTTCACTACGCCATCTTGCCCCCCAAGCTTTCGCTAAGACGAGGGTCTTAAAGAGGCTATGATCTGTAGGTAACCGACCTGGAACATGGTGGTTGCAGGGTCTTTTGAAGCTTGCCATCATCAGCCACCTAGGGGGTTTGCTCCCATCGTCGGCTGGACCTAAGCGAAGCCGGTGCCTCGGGCGTGACCCCGAGGTCTTTGGTGCCTGGGTTCGGAGCCCGAGGTCTTTTGAGTGCCTGAGTTCGGAGCTCGAGGTCTTTTTAGTGCCTGGGTTCGGAGCCCGAGGTCTTCTTCGTGCCTCGGGGTTAGGCCCGAGGTCTTTTTATATGCCTCGGGGTTAGGCCCGAGGTCTTTGGATGAGCTCTCTGACAATCGGTGGAGCCTCACGTAATGATCAGGCAAGTACCGTTGTAGTCGGGCTCATCTAGAATGATGGAGATAGGGGGTCGGATCAGGATTGTCAAGCTCCAGATTTCTCTGTGCTGGAGGCAAAGTCGGAACTGCTTGATCCTGACCGATGTGAACTGGAGGTTGTGTCAGGGCGGCCGGACTCAGACCACTGTGAACTGGAGGTCGGGTCGGGGCTGCCGGACTCTACCTGTTGTGAGCTGGAGGTCCGGTCGGGGCTGTCTGACCCAGACTGCTGTGAACCGGTGGTCGGGTCGGGGTTGCCGGACTCAGATCTTTGTGAACTGGAAGAACTGTAAGAACTCCTAGGCTGATCTCGCTTTCGCTTACTTCTGGAAGACTCGTTGCTTTCTTGCCCGGTGCATTTGGTCTTCAGAAATTCTTCAGTGTCGATGTATTTTCCAACCCTCTCAGAGAGCTCAACCAAAGTTTCCGGTCGGTTTTTGTGGAACGACGCGGCGCACTTGGTGTGTTGAACTCCCGAGCAGAAGGCTAGGATGGCAATTGTCTCGTTCAGATTGCGGATTTGAAGCTTCTGTTGGTTAAACCGGTTGGTGAACTCCTTGAGGGACTCATTATTCCGTTGCCTGACTGTTAGTAGCTGCATGTCTGACTTTGGCCACTCATGCATACTGGCGAACTGGTTGATGAACTTCTTGCTGAGTTGTTTGAAACTGCAGACCGATCGGGGCTCCAAGGAGTAGAACCACTGCATGGCCGGGCCTTTCAAAGTGCTGGGGAAGGCTAGGCAGTGTAGCTCATCGGAGTTGGTGGCTAAGGCCATCTGAACCTTGTAGGTCTGGACGTGGTCGACCGGGCTTCCCGAGCCGTTGTATGAATCTAGCCGAGGCTGCTTGAATTTGCGCGGGATAGAGAACCTCGTGATCTGGCTAGAGAACGGTGACTCTGTCTCGGTATTGACTTGATCCGGAACATAGTTTTGACCAAGCTTTTTGGCCACTCCGTCGATCTGCTTCTGTAAGTCCTTGATTCGGGCTTCCACTCCTTCCCGACCGGTATCTGAGGAACTGGTCGGGTTGGTGGAAGAGGCTTCTTCTTCATGACGGGGTGCTGTCCTCTGGGATCGGGCTCGGCTGTGACCCCGGGGAACCGTTCGCTTAAGGACGACTCGGCTCTTGACTGAGTGACCCAAGACTGATTCCCGGGCCATATGCTCCTGCCTTTCCCCTCGGGCAGCAGGCCCACTACTGACGTCTTTGACATCCTCAACACGGGACGGGTTGGCTCGGGCACGTTGTCTGGTCAAGATCGGTTCCCGACCATACGCAACGTTCCCGGGTCGCTTCCTGGCCGTTGGAGGATTGCTTTGATGGGCTAGCAGTGCTTCGATCTGTTGCTGGATTTGACGCTGGCCCTCCAAGAGTTGTGTGAGGGTTGCGGTGATTTGCTCAGATGTCAGGATTGCTGCAGTCGACGCCGGGGCCGAAGGAACATCCCGGTCGGACTGCTGCGCAGCTTTCTTTCCCTTCTTTGGTGGCATATTGATCAGTCAAGAATTTGTTGATGAGAAGAATTGTCGTTTCCCACAGACGGCGCCAAGCTGATGATGCCAAAAATTGGTAAGAGTAAAGTAGAGCAATTTAGGAGAGAGAGAGAGAGAGAGAGTAAAAGACTATTTTTTGTATGTGGTTCGGCCCTGTTAATGAAGGTACCTACGTCCACGTGTGTGTCTGAGCACGTTCACTAGCAGATCACCGGCGGGCCTGGTGAGCCAACAAAGATGGGCGGCACTCCCAGTAATACCGGCCGGGTGTATGCGTATAATGGTGAATTTTGTAGAGGTGCTGTGTAGACTCTAGAGTTGGCCGTCCCCTTCATGAGGGGTGAGAGGTCTCTTTTATAGATGTAAGAGACCTACTCATACATGGATAAGGAAATATAATCCTATTAGGGTGTGACTGACACCAATCAAGTAAGCTTCCTAATTGTATTAGGATTGATTGACATTAATTGCGGGGGTTTTCCAATTGGATTAGGAAATAGATGCACTTTCCATTAGTCTTCTAGCTTGAGTAGGAAACTGCCCATAATTTTGGGCGTATCAATTATTATTATTTTATCTACTCTTAGACACACACAATCTTGGTGATATGTTAGTTTTTTTTTTTAATCTACTCTTGACCACACACACAGTGAAATCCAGTGTAGTGATGTACTAAGATCTAAAAAAAATTTATCCCTAAAATTTTTTGTGTGTGTGCATCAAATTCGCTCTCACAAAGGTACCCCTAAGTGACCACATAATGGTCTTTAACAACAAATGTAATATCAAAATAATATAATAATCAATAATGTATCACTTATGTCTAAATAGACATTTAAGCATATAAAGGTGTTATTATTAGCATCCAATAGGGGTAATTTTGTACTTTTATCAATTTTCCGTTAACTTTAATGGAAAAAGTGACTGTTTCACTTTAGTCCAAACTACAGGGGTATTAGTAATAAAATTTAAAGTACAGGGGTATTTGATAAAAAGCCTAACCACACAGGGGTGTTTCTGTAATGAAAGGATGCAATTGGCATTTAAGAAAAGTCCAATGTTATCCAAGTCATTACAAGACTCGTCATCTCCGTCACTCTGCCTTCTTCGTTTCTCAACAACTCAGACCAGATAAGACCACAAAGGGACTTAAATAGAGAGAGACAGAGATAGATAGATAGATAGATAGAGAGAGAGAGAGAGAGAGAGAGAGTTCTTTCTGCTCAATAGCGTTGCAATTACATACTGTATCTCTTACAATGGCTGTTTCATTAACAACTCTGGTAAGTAAAATAAAACCCTAAGTCTCACCTAAACACTCCTCTGCGCTTTTTTTTTTTTTTCAATTATCTAACGTATTATACTACAGTAATTAATTTGGAATTTTCCTGTGGTAGTCGAACGTTGGTGGCTCACTCTCAAGCCCAAGAAGCCTCACACAGATCAAAATTCAAAATCTTGCAAATAATAATGCTTCTACAAATCTTCGAAAGTCTACAATTTTGCCGTTGGATACATCTTTGTCGCTGTCGTCTTCATCGTCGAGCTTGTTCTCGGGATCCTCACGTCTCTCTCCACTCACCTGTTCATCTAATACTACTTCTTTTTGGAGGAAAACAGGTCTTTTTACCTCGATTCGGGCAACCGCTCAGGTCAGTGTTCATCTTGCGTTTGTTTGCTGAGAAAATAGTCGATAAAGTAAAGAAAATGAGTAGGAAACTTGTTTATGAGACCAAAGAGCTGTCTTTACACTTATTTATTTGATGGGTTTTGTGCTTTAACGTGACTTATGAGTTATGACTTATGATGAAAGAGAGAGATTACAAAGTACGAAGTTTTGTTAGTTTCCTGCATTTTCTTAGCTACCCAATGGAGCATCTAGCTTTTTCCTGCTCAGAATTGGGAGGTTTATTTAGTAGTACATTTTCCTTGATAGTAGCAGCCTTTATGCTTCACATTAATCAGTGTCAAGGATCTTCTTTTGGACATTGTTACTTACAAGAGCTTTGAGGTAACAGAGGCGGCTGTACCAATTACCTATCCCACCATTTCAGTATGAACAATATCCCTCACCCCCACACTGACCCCGGTATTTGTTTTTGTCATTTGGGTTTTGAGATGGAGATGGTATTTGAATATATTCCAAAGTTTTTAAAGATGGAAATTGACTGGGTTACCAAAGAGTTGCAAATTCTTTTGTGTTCATTTAAATTATTTTTTCAGTAGTTTTTGTTGGCGAAACGGAACCTTACCTATTTGCAATTTTGTGCATGCATTACAGTAAATTGATTACTGAAAAATGTTTGAATCTTTGTTCTATCATGTTTAATTAGATCATTTTATTGAATGACAGGATGCAGGATTGCAGTCAAAAGTAACCCAGAAAGTATATTTCGATATAAGCATTGGGAATCCAGTAGGGAAGTTTGTCGGAAGGATTGTGATTGGATTGTTTGGCGATGATGTGCCACAAACCGCAGAGAACTTCCGTGCTCTTTGTACAGGTGATGTGTTAGTGTTGTATGATTTATACTTTGCTGTTTAAGTTTTTTACTTTCTTTTATTTTCTGTGTGAGGTAAGATTTTGAATGTACTTTGATTTGGTTACATCTTGATCAGGGGAGAAGGGCTTTGGCTACAAAGGTTCTTCATTCCATCGTGTTATCAAGGATTTCATGATTCAAGGAGGAGACTTTGATAAAGGAAATGTGGGTGCTTTTCATTTTGAGGATTGGTTCTAGCATTACCTTATTTCTTTTTTTCTTTTATACTGCCATTTGTGTCTATTTTTTGCGTTATATAATCACGGTTAGAGAAACTTTTAATTGTGATATATAATGCTAGTTATCTGTTATTGTTTGAAGTCACACTATTCCCCATTGCTGATAGCATCATAACCCTTTTAACAAACTAGCATTGTGGTTTGTTGCTGTTAAAATAAAATTAAAAAAAAAAAAAAAATCATTGATTTCTTGAACTTGAAGTTGTTGAAATGAGTTCATTAACTATTCAACTTAATCCAACTTGGAAGCCAACATCATATTTTGCCGCATTTTATAAAACTGGCCATCCATGAGTCCTTGGTTACCGGGATCGTGGTACCCCCCATGGAACCATGATCCGGGATCTTGCGATCCAGATCGTGGTTCCTCGGGGATCCGGATCCTATATTGCACGAACCAATCGTGAAGAAGATAAATATAATTGAAAGTGTGAAGAAGATTAATAAAATCCTAACTTTTACATTGTTTGTTGGTTTTTCTTGAAGTGCTTCTGAGATATTTGCATTTGAAACTTAAGTTGATCTTAGTTTCCTAAATTTTTTGTGTTTGAAATTTGATTATGTGAAGTCATGGAATGATTTAATACTATATATCTATGTTTTTTAATTTACATAAGTACTAATCGAACCAAAACTTCGAACCGAAGCGACCCACGAACCAAAAAAGTGAACCAACTGAGACTACCCCCTTGTACCCCGATCCAAGCTAAGTGACGTACCACGCACCAGAACCCGTACCACGCACCGGGTTGAACTACGTTCCAAGTAACATTATGACTTTGATGATATGCGATGACACTAAGCATCATTGCCATGGTCTTACGGCTGACATAGTGTAAGAGTGGTGTTGTAATCTTTTACTTGATGTTTGTTGGTGTTTTCTGTCTGTTTCTTAGGTGTAGAACGTTCTCTATGAGCAACGTACCATGTGGCTTTGAGACAATATTTGGTGTTTTTAGAAAGGGAACATCCAGAATTATTTTTTTAGGGCTAGTCACAGTTCTTACTGCTTACGGACCCTTAAGGAAACACCTGCATATAGATGTCAGACTTCTGATTGGCTTCTATGTGATTTTTCCTATTCTCTCTTCTTCTTTGTTCAGGAGTCTAGTATTGGTTGACTATTATCCTATCCCTCATCTCTAGTATTTGAAAATGTTAGTACAGAATTTGGATAAATGTTATAATAGTACATACATTTGTTGACAAAGCTGTGTAATAAGGTGTTGGCATGACATCTAAAAGGAGGGGACGTGTCATGTGTTCAGTACTTATTGCACCATAATCATTTCGATGTTAGATGAAATCACTATTAGTTGTTAAAAGGATAAACTTTCCATGGAGGAGCTATATTTTGAAAGAGGAATAAAATATTTGCACTCGAGTCCATGCAAAAGTATCTCTGTTGTGCTCATTTACTGTAGGTAATTAGCCTGTTTCTGTTACTTTTCTGGACCTGTGACTAATAGTGTACCCTTTACTGCTGTTTGCTTGTATTGAATGATTTTCCAAATTATGCCTACTAATTACTAATAATATATCTTGCCAAAGTGTGCTGCCTTTTTGTCTGAGCATTACGTTACGAGCTCCCACATGAATCTGTTAAGTAACCGCCTCTCTTGGGAATCTGTCACAGGGAACTGGTGGTAAAAGTATATATGGCCGTACATTCAAGGATGAGAACTTCAAGTGTAAGTTTATTCTTCATGCTACATCAAACTAGTTGGAGTGTGGAATCCACAGGCCACAGCCCGGTGGAGCCCTACTAAGATGAGTCAGAAAAAGAAAATAGAGAAAAGTAAATTGGATGATCATGAATCTTTTGACTTCAGATTTTCTTGAAATAAAAATAAATAGATTATTTAGCCATTTTCAGTCCTTTTTTAGAGGGAGAGTCCTGATGGTATGGTTTGGAGTCAATTTATTTATTTTTTCTTCTCAAGCTGAAGATTCTAATACTTTCGTATGTTTACAGTGACTCACACTGGACCTGGAGTTGTTAGCATGGCAAATGCAGGCCCCAATACCAATGGAAGCCAATTCTTCATATGCACTGTGAAGGTAGCCGGCCGAATTCTGTGTATTACTGTTGTCATTCTATTTTAAGTTGCGACATTAATTAGGTTATAACCTTTTAATGATAAAGCTAGACTCTGGAGAATCAAGCATACATGTGAATTATGCTCTTATGTAAATAAACACAACGATGCTATTAGGTGTGTGGTTCACCAGTTTCTCCGGGAAATGAAATAGGAAAATATGGCGATGGTTGGTCTTCCTTTCATCTCTTCCCTATTCTATGTGTGTTTTACGGGTGGTCTGTCCACCTACATTGGCCACCACATAATTGAACCTTCGGAATACAGAAGTAAGCCTTAGTTTCATAAAATATAACAGATGTAAGTGATACTTAAATGGTATAAGCATTCGGGGATATCTGATTGTTTGTTTGTCACCAGCAGGGGCTAATGTAACCAGGTAATCTATATAAATATAAGCTTAGTAATTATGACGTGTTTGTGTTGTATGTTGAGGTGTATATCTTGTTTGGATTTTCCACTCAATTTTATTATAACCAATCATGTATAATTGATACTTACAATCAGGGGCGTAACATAGAGAAGACAATAGTATTTTATAAATTTTCAGATTTGGCCCCTCCAACTTAGCTCGTGAACGTAAATTTCTTTTGGAGTAATGTTATGCTTTCCAATTTTGTATCCCAAATGTGGTTCCCAATCCAACACATATGGCAGTAGAACAAGCTGATTTTCATTGGAGGATGTTGCAGTAGTTGCACTGTCACTTGTGTTGGGAATCACATTTAGGATATAAAATTTGAGAAAGCATAGCATTACTCTTTTTAAAATTTTTGTTTATCTATATGTGATTTATTAAATTTTAAATTTAATTACATATTGGCACCTTCGCATTTTTAACTTTTACATAGTGGTTGATGCCTATATACAATTACGACGCTTATTATCATAAACCATTAGAGAGAGAATAACAGTGCACAATAGAAATTACAAATAACAAACCTCAGTACTCTCATAGTAAATTGTAATCTTTCAGATACAAAAATAATCATACTCGAAAATATGTATAAATAGCTCCAAAAATTTCCCCTTGGGTTCGCTGCCCCCGAATCTCTGTGTTGCCCTCTTGGGTACCCTAACTAGTAACTCGCCCCCCCCCCCAGGTATAGATTCCTGGTTCAGCCCCTGCTTATCATGTTTTGGCAAAAGCATTTCATTGGATTATTCACTTCAGTCATCATCTTGCTATTGCTAACTTGACATCTTATTTTGAATTACAGTGCATATCATTTTAGTCGTCAAAAATAGAATCACTTGAATTTTGATTGATAAATGGACCTCCACTGAAAAATGCAAATGGAGCCGGACTCTCAAAAGGTTTTTGTTGTTGAACACGTTTATATTAGGTTTGTCTTGATGTGTTTATTTCTTCATGGCAGACACCATGGCTGGATCAAAGGCACGTTGTATTAGGGCAAGTTTTGGAGGGCATGGACATCGTTAAGCTGGTCGAGTCACAAGAGACGGATAGAGGTGATCGTCCTAGGAAGAAGGTGACCATCAGCGACTGTGGTGAGCTTCCGATAGTCTGAGGTTGAAGTTTTCCCTAATTATTCTAGTTTCTTGGCCTACAACTGTCATTTCTGAGAGTGTTTTATGTCAAAATGAGGATGAAATCTTACTCAACCCCAAGTTTATTCCATTTTTGAGTACTTGAGTTTGAAGAAATTGACACTGGAACTGTGATGTTTTTAGATGATTTCATGGTTGGAGCGCAGACTGGGAATCTTCTCTCTCTTATTCTAATGGGCTCCAAATGTGTGCTATGCACACACACACCCTCGTAGATACATGCACTATGTAGTTAAAAATAGTCTAGTTGTTATATCGATATATAGTGCCATAGAAGTATATTTAACAATTGTGGGTTGATCTTTAAACTCATATAATCAAATAGGAGAGTTTTTTTTTTTTTTTTTTCAACACATTTCTGAAAAAAAAAAAAAGTAAAAAAAAAAAAAGAAAAAAGAAAGAAAGGAAAAAAGCAATCTTTTGTTCTTGAATTTTCCCTTATTTTGGAAAATTCTATATCCTTTTGGAATCTTGTCTCGTGCTCTTATCAGATCTTCATCAAATATTCAACTTAATCCAACTTGGAATCGTACATAAAATTTTGCGGCATTTTATAACACTCAGCCATCCATGATTACAATGATATGGTATGACACTGAGCATCACAGCCATTGTCTTGCAGCTGACCTGGACACATGGGGAAACGGTGGCGCTTTTTTTTTGTTGGTATTTTCTTTCTGTTTCTTTTTTTTTTTGTTTTTTTGGCTAAGATTTCTTTTTATTTCTTAGATGTAGATGGGGTGGTTTTTTTTTTTTTTTTTTTTTAGTTGAGCCCTTCAACAAGGGTTCGTGAACATATTCGATAAGGGCACTGCTCGGCTCGGATCGTATAATAAACGAGCTAAGCTTGAGCTTGAACCAGACTCGTTTATTAACGAGCCAAGCTTGAGCACACATGATCTCGACTCGATAAGGATCGTGAGAAAATTTGTGAAAAAGCTCGTGTATATACATACATATATATGTGTGTGTGTGTGTGTGTGTGCGCGCGCGTGTGTGTGTGCGCACGCGTGTGTATTGTATTAATTAACCTAAGTTGATAAAATTGTATCCCAAATATTTAAGAATACATATTTGTTCATTCCAAAATTGCACACCTTTTGCTCACCCTCCTCTCTCATTGGTTAATGCAGTGGGTTTTAGTATTAAAGGAGAATTAATTAATGGTGTAAAGTACTGAGTCACACTGCATTAGTCTATGGGTGGGCAATTTTGGGGGTGAGCAAATTGCACTATTTCTTAAATATATATGACAAACTGTCAGTGGATTCAAAAAATTTTGGGAAACATTTGGGATATTAATGTGATGCTAGATGTAAAGTTTAGAAAGTATTTATGATGGAAAGTAGTGTAACAAATGTTAAAAAACTTTTTTTTTTCTTCCCCCTGCGTCTACATTTAAAAGCACTTGATGTGCTTTGTTTTTATTATTTTTTATTTTTTTATGGGTAATACTTGGAACACATCCAAAGGCATAATTTTTAGGATACAATCTAAGAGATGTGTCTATCTCTTTTCTGTGTCACTATGGGATCAGTGATATCACATGAGAGATATAGACACATCTTTTGTGTTGTGTCTTTGAGTTTGTCACAATCTTTACTCTTTTTTTATTTATGAAAAAAAAAATAACAAACCCAAATCAGGTCTCTTCTCCACGTTGAAGTCAAGGAAGGTTAAATGCAAATGATTTGTTTCACATCGGATGAGAAAGAGGGGAGAGAGAGAGGCTATCGATGAAAGACTGCCTTGCTCATTTCTGCTGATCACCAAATTCAAGCTAAAGCCGAGCTCGAGCTTGAGGGATAAAATTTTTAATTTTAATTGAGTCGAGCTCGATCTTGTGTAAATGCTTATCGAGCTCGAGCTTGCTCATTTAACATTTTATCGAGTTCGAGTACACCCTAGGTGTAGACCATTCTCTATTAGTAAAAGAGTTCCATGTGACTTTGAGACAATATTAGGCATTTTTAGGAAGGGAATAGAATATTATTAGTCATGTAGTTAATGTGTCTTTAGGGTAGCTTGAAATCCAAAGTTCATTTGGTGACATTTGTAATATTGTTCTTAGTAGGTTTTTGACTGATTTTTCAGTTAAGTGTTATAGTATTAAATGTACTAAAAAAAAAATAAAGGGTTAAATAAAGCTACACCCTTATATTTTTGCCGATTTCACTTACTCACATGTTTTTTAGATTTTAGAACTAACAACCCTTGTGGTTCAGACCAAAGTGTCGTTAAATTTGCTAACGGAGCAAGCTAAAATGACCAAATTACCCATAATTCTTCATAACAGTGTGTTAGAGCATAAGTTGTTGAAGGAGAAACTTATGGTTTTGAATTTGGTGAGGAAGAACCTTTGACATTTTTTAGGATTTTCTTGGTATATGTCGTGTGCTTGACCCAAAGAAAATGGTTGATAACTAATTTTCCTTTTAATGTAACTTTCAGGGGCAAAAGATAGATTTTACCCTTCAACTTAAGGCTCCTAAGTGTACAACTGTTAAATTGGATGGAAAAACTCACGGTTACACTTAAGTCCGAACCAGAAGGGGTATTAGCGCCAAAATTTAAAGCATTAGGGGGTAAGTGAAAATGTGATAACCTGTATTTTTTATGCAAATATTCATGACATCCGTATCGCTTATGTGACCCATGTATAACATTAATTAATACCTTTTAGTAGGTCATATGTGAACAATTGATATATTACCATCTTTAAAGGGTTCATATGACCGACCCTAAATAATTGGGACACAAAGAATTTGGTTGTTATTGGATATATTGAGTAAATGTAGTAAACCAGATAAATATTGTTAGAACGTAATAAAATGTCATTTGGTATTGATATATTTGACAAACACACTTGTTTGCATTTGGATGGTACGCATGAGAATGAGGATAAGCATTGAAATAGAAAAGTGTAGATAAACTTGGAATTCAAGTCAAAGACATGTAATTTATCATCTACTATGGACAATATTGGGTCGGGTTGTCATGGAAGAAGAATTACAAAATAAACATGAAATCAGTAAAGCTTTGCTGCACGTTTGAAACACTTTTTTTCAAGGAGTTATTTGCCCTCACTCAAAAAGAGTTTGCTATAGGGTTCCTAACAAATCCCCTCCAGGATACAACAAAGCCTGAAAAATCTTCCAGATAGCAATTCTGAAGATTTTCAGAAAAGCCGGCCTCTAGGAAATTGGTTTTTAACTGACACAAGAAATTATATGAAAGAATGTGTACTTAGTATATTTCACCTATGTCAAATGAATAACTCACTTGTCTTATATAGACCACTTGGTACCACTTCCAAAACATGGCAGCCTTTGGTTATTAGGCATTTATTTCCAATAGGTATCTTAATTAGACACCTCTTAAAGGGTATTGCCCTTTGACACAAAAGGCACCCCTTGAATAGTGTCTTTCACGTTTATCTATTATTCTCTTCATATACATCTTAATATTACTAACTAAATTAATGTATATTAAAATATACAACAATCCCCCACTAGGTTGTAATATTAAAATCATTAGTCAGTAAAAGTATAAAGACATTCATACAAGAAGATATCTTTCGATTTAAATCTTCAATTAGTGTAAACATTTCAAAGTTTAACGAAGTATATGGTGTCTAGTCGATTAAACCACATCTTCTTGATGTCAAAACCGGAAATATCACACACATGAATTTATCCAATTTCTTTTGAGACTTTCTTATCTTTAAGCACTATTATGGCCATGTGGTATATCTTGGTTTCAAGAATATTTACAAGAATAAACTCGAAATCTTGCTATAAGCGGCACCACTTTTATGTTCACATAGGTGAAGTTCTTGTTGGATTTAGGTTTCGAAAATTTAAATCTCATGCGTAGCGGAAAAAAAGTTTCAAAAAACTTATGGGCATGCCCGGATCTACTACTTATCAATTCTCTAGATGCATAAAGAAAAAGTTAGTATGGAATACCTTAGTGTCTTGAACACAATTCTGACTATGTCTTTTTGTTCAATGTCCAGCAGCTTCCTCTAAGCGATCTTCACCCTTATGTCTCCTCAAACACTTCCCGGAGAGGCTAGGGTTGGTGGGAACCCTAATAGAGGGGAAAAGAAGGTTTGGGAGTCCTAAAATAGGTTTTGCTGCTTTCTGGAATAAAAGACGTTGTTTAAACTTTTTCTATATGCAGTTGCCCTATTTATAGATTTCCAAACCGACTTTAGGTTCAATCGATCGAAACACTTTCGATCGATTGAACAGATCGAACAAAGTTCAATCGATCGAACTGAACCTTCTTCAATCGATCAAAATAAGTTCGATCGATCGAAACATCAATTGATTAAAACTCTTCCAATCAATTGGTTCAATCCCCTTACGCCTTTCCAAGCATTCTAGTAGAGCTAAGAGTGGGACCTCCTAGGTTCTTTATTGTTGGCTCAGATCAGTTATTAATTTCCATGATCAAACTCCTTAATCAACGAATTAACCAACTAATCAGTTAATGTTAACTCCACTATAAAATGATAACTGCACTCCAACGCAAAAGAACAAATCCGAAGTGATAACTAGACTTGTATGGTGTAATAATGTCCCTCTACTGTCGGCATTCATAATCATATTCAGGTAGTCTAATAATTGTTACTGTCAACTTGAATGATGATTGCATCTTTCATTTCTTGAGTATCATTCACCTCTCATGATGACCAAATATGTTGATAACTACTTATCAACAAGACTGCAGTTCTCAGTAATCAACTTGGTGACATTCTTAAGGGAATGCTTACTCTTTATCAGAGGATAGATTCTATCTTGACAATATATGTTCACAGCTCTATGAATATGACATACCCAAGATACTCAGGTGTTGATCTTGCAAGACCTCACTGATTGGTAAGTCAAAGCAGTCACAACCATAGTCTGTGTCCATAATCGTCTCAAGATTGAGAACACGTACCTTATATAAGTTATGAGATCAATAAGAATCTCATGGTCTGTCAATACGCTATTAGCACTAGCATATTAACTTAGAGTCATACTCTAGTGATTGAGATTCATCACTCCATCCAATGGTAGTTAATAATTCTACAGTGTATACCTGATGAGATATCCAGTCTCATCATCCACTGTGACATGTTCTAAGTATCAATGAATAGTAATTCGTATCTCACTTATATGTATCTCATACATACACGAATTACCTACTATGATAATTAAGGATTACAAACGATCATCTCATGACACATACATAATAAATTGTATAAATGATATCCATATATAAAATGCTAAATAGTATCAATGAATAGTAATTCGTATCTCACTTATATGTATCTCATACATACACGAATTACCTACTATGATAATTAAGGATTACAAACGATCATCTCATGACACATACATAATAAATTGTATAAATGATATCCATATATAAAATGCTAAATAGTATCAATGAATAGTAATTCGTATCTCACTTATATGTATCTCATACATACACGAATTACCTAATATGATAATTAAGGATTATAAATGATCATCTCATGACACATACACAATAAATTGTATATATGATATACATATATAAAATGCCAAATGTCTCATACATAGAGACCGGGTTTAAGGGCACAATCCCAACAAACTCCCACTTGCACTCATAACTCATTACATCTAAGACCTAGACAATCTACATGACGATCAAAGACTTTCTGTGACAAAGCCTTTGTAGACGAATCCATAAGATTGTCAACTATGGCAATCTTGGTTAACAATTACATCTCCACGCTGGACTATATTTCGAATGAGATGATACTTCCTTTCTACGCGCGTGTTTTCCCTTTCCATGGTTTCTTGGCTCCTTGGACTGAGCCACTGCCCCACTATTATCGTAGTATAGCATAATGGGTGACAATAACGTTGGTACCACCCCGAGTTCCATGAGAAAATACTTTAGCCAAACAGCTTCCGTTGCGGCTTCACAAGCAGCCACATACTTAACTTCTGTACTTGAGTCTGCAATGTATTTATGCTTAATGCTCCTCCAACTAACTACACCACCTCTGAGGTAAAAGAGATGTCCGGATATTGGCTTTCTCGAATCTTTATCTGACATAAAGTCCGAGTCAGTGTATCCTACTGAAATCAACTCTTCGCCGCCATACATAAACATGTAATATTTAGTCATTCTCAAGTACTTAAGAATGTGCTTAACGGTTGTCCAGTGCTCTGGACCTAGATTTGACTGATACTTGCTGACCATGCCAACGGCAAAGCAAATATTTGGTCTAGTGCATAACATCGCATACATGAGACTTTCCACTACCGAAGCATAACAAACTCCTGCCATGCTATTCCTCTCCTCTTGTGTCTTAGGACACTGGTCCTTGAAGAATGCTAAACCATGCCTGAAGGTAATAAATGTTTCTTTGAATTATCCATGGAAAATCTAGTTAGTACCTTTTCGATATAACCAGCTTGAGATAATCCCATTATCTTTTGCTTACGATCTCAAAATACCTTTATCCCAAGGATGTAGATTGCCTCTCCTAGATCCTTCATATCAAAAGTACTAGCTAGCCAAATCTTGATTGATGACAATGCCCCTACATCATTCCTAATGAGTAGAATGTCATCAACATAAAGCACAAGAAATGCCACCACCTTACCTTCACATTTCTTGTATACACAAGGTTCATCCAGATTTTATATGAAACCAAACTACTTGACCGCTTGGTCAAATCGAATGTTCCAACTTCTGGATGCCTGCTTAAGTCCATAAATGGACTTTTGCAACTTTCAACCAAGTTACCTTTTCCGCCAGCTATGAACCCTTCTGGTTGTTGCATTGTAGACACCCCATTTTGACTAAACATTAGATTAAGGAGAGTGTTACCTCTAAATCCGATGATGACAATGTCCGACTAATCTAGGACTTCCAAAGGTGATTCAAGCTCTTCGAAAGGCTCTGTAATTCAAAACATAAAGAAAGAAAGAAGAAAAATAGAGAATAGAAAAAAATGGCACATGGCATAGTTTGCGGCATTCACGGGTCGCCGGTGCGGCACTCACTGATTGTCGTACGACATTCAGTAAGTGCCGCAATGGCACTCAGTGATCGCCGTAAAATGCACCAAATGCCGCGAAAGTTAGAAATTCAGAAAAGAGGCAGTTCGTGGAGTTGTCCGCGGCATTCAGTGAATGTCGCGCCGTCAATCAGTAAGTGCCGTTCCGACACTTATTGAGTGCCGCTCCATCTCCGTTGAGTGCCGCGTTTTTGTGGCTGTCAGCTTTGAAATAGTACGTTTGTACCTTCTAAAGGACATCCGGGATTAGGGTTTTTTGTTGTGAATTTACTGAAATACCCCTCTAAAATTTGCCTATATAAAGGGGATGAATATCCCATTACAAGGGATCTTAATTTTTGGCTTCTTGACTTGAAATTTTTGAATTTTAGAATCTTATCTTGATTCTCTTGGTTTTAAATTTCTTAAAATTTTCTAAACACAATTAGAAGCAAGTTTTAGAAGAAGAGCTTGATTAACCTTGGGAAAATTGTAAACCACCAAGAAGTTGAGGATAATTGGAGGTAAAACTCTAGACTAATTAGTTTATTTAGTTTAAGTTCAATCACAATAGTTAGAATCTCTTAGGATCTTTACACATTTTCAAAAACTCTCTTCCCACCTCATTTCATCACACACCACTAATATTGTGATTGAACTTGTATTGCATTGGCTTGGATTAAAATGGCCTAAGGTTTAAGAATAAATAAATCATGGGGTTAACTTAGATAACACTTGAATTTTGCTTTTCTTTTCTTTGATTATGATCATCTCTTAGGACTCATGAGACTCTCAATGTCTTACTTGAATCCTAGGACTTGGAATCCCTTTATCTTCTTGTAAGCTCATGACTTACAAGAGGATTAAGGTTGATGTTAGTTTGTCATTGGTCAATAAATCTAAATCTACTTCCATGGTTTAGGTTCATTATCTTGAGATTTCATGAAGTTTTCTTCATACTCCATTGAAGTCTACAAGCATAAGTGTCCTCGTGTCTCCAATGACCATCAAGTGGGAGGAGAAGTAACTTGAGTTAAGCCAAACTCCATGGCTTGATGAGTTAAAGTTAACAAACAAATGAAATTCGACAAAGGTGCTGTGAGTTCATAGACCACCTTTGATCAAAGATTTTTAGTTAAATAATGGACCGTTGGAATTGATTAAAACCAACTGGAAAAGATCAATAACACAAAGTTTTACCGCTGTGATTTTTGTTTTGATGAGATTTTGTGTTAAAGTGGTTTGGTCATAAGTTTTGTGAAGCAACAATAATCTGTCCAGAATTTCAGAACAGTAACACCTTTTTGAAATGAGTAAATCAGAGCTTTAGTCAAGCATTCTTGGCCTCAAATAATTTTTTATATGAATTTTAATGTGTTAATGAGGTCCTCTAAAAAGATTAGAGTCTTTCTGATTCGTTTACTATTTTTAAAAAATCATACAAAAACTCTGGACAGAGAGTTGAAATTTTCTGAATGATGTCTAGTGTTTGTCTAATTCCCAGAGATTGAACCGTTGATCTTTGATTTTTCTTTTTGGGTTGGAAACTAGACTCATAGAGGCATTTTGTATCCAAAATTCATTGACATCAAACTATGGGAAGCATGCTTTTTCTATTTTTGAATTTCTGGTCTTCTCTCTATAATTCTCATGATCTTGTGACAAATTTGACAAACCTTGAAAAATAATGATTCAAATGACTTTTCTATGACCTAGAGCTTAAACCATGTCTTGATAATGATTAGTTAAACTTAAATCCAGAGGCTAAATGATCCAAATCAATGAATAGTTCATAGCTTACTCTTGTTCATATTTATGCATTCATCCACGTGGATTGATACTTGTAATTAGAATTCATTTGGTGTTAGGACTAAGTTGCTTTTGATTGAACCTAATTGTGGGTTCTTTATGATCATGTTGAGATTATACCATTTCCATATGGACATTGCATTGGCTCCTAGTTGAGACTTGCATATCTATGGAGTGTTGTATTTCCTACTACTTATAAAGAATTCAAAGTTATGTCAATTCCTCCTCTACTTGGTAAATTTAAGCTAGAAGTTTAGGATTGATTATTTATCATATCTTGTTTGAAGCATCTGGACTAATCTTTGTTTTGTAGCACTTTTTGAGGTAAAATTTCTCTAACCTTACTCTAGTTTATTTCACGTGTTGATTTTATTGATTTTTCGACTCCATATGCGACACCTTAGGTTAGGTCTTGCCTTATGTGTATACATGCGATTAGAGACCTTTCTTAGGATTTCTATTTTGTATGCATTGCATGTTTCCTATATTGCAGCTGGATCCCGGGTAAGTTTCCTCGTTCCCTATTTTGGTCATCATCTTGCTTGCTAATTGAATTATGTGGTTTATGAATGATATTTTGTCGTTAGCAATTTTACACCATTTCCAACATGCTTGTGCAATGTATATGTATATATGTATTAGTTGAGAGCATGCTTAGATTAAACAAATTGGATTAAAAGGATGTCAAGTAGAGGCCTATTGTGAGATAGGATGAAAGGGGGTGTTTTAGTCCGCCGGGCTCCTTCCCCTCTCATTCCATAATCCCCGAATCCAGTTTATCTTTGGTTTCACAGAAAGATCAGTTTGCTTTTAAATGGTTTCTTAATTTTTCTTTTAAAAATTAAGTGGCGACTCATTTTTTTTAATTTGAATTTGGAAAAGTTTTAAATAAAAACGCCGTGGGTAAGAAAAAATGCAGTATCCACATGCATATAGATGTCCTCCAGATTGCCATTTAAGAATGCAGTCTTGACGTCTATCTGCCAGATCTCAAAATCTAGGCACGCAGTAATGGATCAGAGTATTCTGATGGATTTGAACATGGCTACCAGCAAGAATGTTTCCTTATAGTCAATGCCCCCTCTTTGAGTATAACCTTTCGCTACAAGCCTTGCCTTAAAGGTCTCAAACTTTCTATCAGATCCTCTTTTCAATTCCTCTTGTAGACCCACTTCAGCCAATGGGTTTAATATTGGCTGTAAGTTCTACAAGATCCCAGACCTAATTAGAATCCATAGATTCCAATTCAGCCTTCATAGCTTTAACCTAATGAGCTGAGTCAACATCAGTCATTGCCTCTTCGTACGTAGCAGGATCAGATTCAGATTCAGATTCTATGGAGACATCTTCAAAAACTTCTCCTAAGAACATGTATCTATCAGGCTGACTGATAATCCTCCCAGTACGACGAGGTACCGGGGCGGAAATGGGTAAAGATGTGGTATTTTCTTATCTTACATTGTTTTCAACTATTGGAGGAATAGAGGGCTCTCCATCTATTTCTCTCAGATCTATCCTTCCTTTAGGTTTATGGTTCATGATATAATCATCCTCAAAGAAAATAGCATTGTACTACCCAATACTTTCTGTTCTCTGGGATCATAAAAATACCATCCATAGGTACCATTTGGATACCCTATGAAGTAACATACTTTAGATCGTGATTCCAATTTGCTCATCTATCCTTTCAACACATGTGTTGGACACCCCTATATCCGGAGATATTGTAAAGAGGGCTTGCATCCAATCCACATCTCCTGTGGTGTCTTAGGATTAGATTTGCTTGGAACTAGATTAGGAAGTACATAATGGTTTCTAAAGCATAACCCCAAAGAAATAATGGTAACTCTGAATAACTCATCATCGACCTAGTCATGTCTAAAAGAGTCCGGTTCCTTCTCTCCGCTACACCGTTTTGCTGAGGCGTATCAGGTGCAGTCAACTGTGACAGAATATCATTATGTACGAGGTGATCAATAAACTCATTAGAGAGGTACTCGCCACCTCGATCAGATCGAATGGCCTTGATATGTGTGCCCAATTGCTTCTCCACTTCATCCCTAAACTCTTTGAACTTTTCAAAGGCTTCAAACTTGTGCTGCATTAGGTACACATATTCATACTTAGAGTGGTCATCAGTAAATGTAATAAAATACTCATAACCACCCCTAGCTCTAATATTTATTGGTCCACACACATCAGTATGAACTAATTCTAACAATGCATTGGTCCTGTTACCCTTTGCAAGAAAGGGCCTTTTGGTAATTTTACCCACTAAACATGATTCACAGACTTCCATTGGTTCGAGAACCAAATTGCCTAAAACCCCTTATTTGACTAGTCTGTTTATTCTATTTAGATTGATATGACCTCATGTGTCAAAGCCTTGTTAGATTAATGGAAGGTTCCTTTCTTTTAGATGGTACAATTACCACTGAGTTATTAAGTTCTATGTTAGAGTCTTTAGAAATAATAGGAGTAATCACATACAATCCATTTGACTTAATACCATCCCTCGGTATCAATGATGACAGATTGGCCCCTTTTGCATCCACTTCTCATTTTCCTCTTATTTACCATGTGTTGCATGACCTAAATATATATATATATATATATACATGAAAGAGGCAAAATTATATCAAATATATATAATATAAAAAAATAATAAAAAAAAACGACAACTCACATTTTTCTTTCTCCGCATTGGGCTTGCCTCAGAATTATCGAACTCAATCAATGAGAAACCACTATCCCATTCAAGACCATCGACTAACACAGAGGTAGTCTGTAACCGATCAAAAATCTGGATTTACCCCACCCAGAAGCATCATGAATACGGGTGGCCCCATCTTTACTACTTATCACACGCAATGATGGGTCCGCATTTTTTATCCGCGGCACCGACACCGGCATAGGCACGACATCACAACACACGTAGAACCTTACCTGAGCATGTCGCCAAAAAGAAGCATACTCCCCTACACAAGAACCAGAAGTCTCCGGCCCAACCAGTAACACAGTGTCAGGGCCCATGCTACTACGCCCCCCATAGCAATTGTGCAAACCGGTACACTGGAACGACGAACCTAGAACCACAGCTTCTTAATCAAGGCCGAACTGCCTACATACCCTATCTGGGCGGTACATCATCTCACGGGCTCCCCGCTCAGTAAACCCAGGTAAATACATACGCGTAACAGCATAAACGGCCGCCACCACATCCGCCGCCTCCCCACCTGAAGCACTTCTTACCACACTCTGAGCCACAATCCGACGAAACAAAGGTGAAGGTAACAACGTCATACCGGTAATCTCCATATAGGGACGAAAAATAAAAACAGACTCATCATTAATAACCTGACCTAGAGGAAACTCAGGTTGCACATCAGAACCCCATCGTTGTCCCCAAAACCTAGATGTCTCTCTTGGAGACCCAGGCCCTGCATATCCATGCCATCTTTCATAAAAAAATAGCTACAAAAATAAATATGACACATGTATGGCAATGTCATACCGCCCCACCGAGCGCCGCATGTCACGTGCCACCATATACAGTTGTAAATGCAGTGAACCCAAGAACATCTACGCCAATGGGAGAGCTTGCCCGCTTGACAAAATGCAGGCTAACCCAAACAAATGCGAACAAGGACCATCTTCCGGGGCACCTCCAAATATATATCTCGATAGCCAACAGACAAGGTAAGTAACAAGACAATGCTCCCTGCCCTTACCAATAAAACTCTTTCGATGCCGACGCTTCACGCCCAGTTACCGATCCTCCTAGAAATACCGAAGAAAAGCATGGTAATCGGCCTTATCCCTGTTTGGAGTAGGCCCCCCAGGCTTCTCCTTGCCATCATTTAGAAAATGAGAGGTAAATTGACAAGTCAAGAACCAGCCTCTAGTGCCCCAACTATCACCCTATCATCCGCAGAGAGCACGTAAGAGCCAAAGCCCAAGCCACCGGCAATATTCAACAACAACAAAGCAGAGACGTCCTCCAAACTAGGGGTAAACTCGCCCCAAGCAGCAATAAAAGTATGAGTATTCGGGCACCATCGAGAAATCAGAGTCAATATGTCTCTCTTCTCCAAGGATCGCTTCATATCTCTGAACAAGTAAATAGAATCATAAACTTGCGCCTCCTTTAGTATAGCTTCAAAATTGGCCAATATATGCTCCGTCCACTCATCCCACGCTTCATACCGAGCAACCCCTGAAGCAGCTACAAACTTTAATACAGAATGCGGATATTCACCTCTTTCCACCCCCAAACAAATAATGCTATGAGCAGGCGGCAAATCAAAATCCGTTGCACTATCCCTATTCGAACATACGCCGCCTCTATTAACACTTTCAATAATAGGTTGCCAAAAATTATCGCCGGATAAGATATAGGGGGCTCGCTGCCAAAACCTCTCATCAGTCCCCAGAAGCGATGGATCACCTACTCGACGACCAAGTTCTTGCACCATCACGACAGAGAATCAACACCCAATAGCAAAAATGCTACAAAACAATACATTGTGATAAGAATCATAAAGCTCTGCAACAATGGCAATGACACAAACTGTTAAAAATTGGATGAAGGACGATGATGATGACAAGGTTAGCCCGCTCCTAAATCTTTTTTTTTATATTCGGAGTTTGCTATTTTCTTTATTTATTTTTAAAAAAAAGGGGGGGAACCATCTCCGAACCCCGCGGGGTCCTTGGCGTCTAACAATAGGACCCCGCCCAGCCCTCGGACTCTCTTCACTCTCTCACACTTCTCCTTTGTAAAAAAAAACCCTTCGGAAACCCCCACCAGAAATCCTTCCACTCCAGAAACCCCCTTTCGGAACTCCACACCTCCAGCCCCATAGCACCCCCTTCGGATCCCCACTTCGGACCTCCACACCTTCGGCCCCACCCACCCACATTCGGCCTACCCCTTCCACCCTCCGGAAACCCCCCCCTACTTCGAACCTCCCCACCCTCCAGACCCCTTTGGACCTCACCTCCGAGCCCTCTCTACCTCAGAACCCCACTTCACCACCTCCCCTCCCAATCTCTAAATCTCCCCTCCCTCCGGAACCCACCCCCGAACCCTCTCGGACCTCCATTTGAACCCCTCACCCTTCGAAAACACCCACTATTGGGGCTTCCACCTTCGCCCGCACACCTACTTTCGGAACCTCTCCTCGGCACACAAACAAACAAAAAACACACCCATAGAACCCTCTACCCTTCGGAACCCCTCACCATTCGGAAACCCCGCTTCGGCCCCACAACCGTCGAAACCCCCCACCTTCGGAGCACAAAAAAAGGGGCATCGGGCCCTCCCTCTGCCTTCGGCTCCGCAACCCCCACCCGAACCCCCTTCTTCACCCACACAAAAATTGGGGCTTCGTCCTCCCACCTACCACCCTCGGCTACACGTCTTACTCTTGGATCCACCACACCACCACCACAAAACCTTCCCCACCATCCGATTCTACCGCCACTCAAATGAGCACAAACCCCCCTTACAAAACCCTAAACCCCCAATTTCAAACACACACACAACCACACCTATATGTACATACATCTAGATATATAGATCGATATACATATATATAGAGAGAGAAATAGGGAAAGATACACACCTTAGGGAGCACCCTTCCCTATTGTTCTCCCTCTAGCCCTCTCTCTCTCTCTCTCTCTCTCTCTCTCTCTTAGTTCTTCTTCTTTTCTTTCTCCTCCTTTTTTTTTTAAAATAGATATAGAATCTCAAAATACTAGAAATAACTCTTACTTAACCATCACACGGCTAACTCGCATTCCCGAGATACTTGAGCACCAGTCCCCTCACTCACATCCCCAGTACAACGGAATCTCTGGCAGAATTTCAAATGTACCTAAAAGTTAGCTAGGAGGAAATCCAAATTATGATTTGATCCTCTACACGGTCCATATCACCTGGTTATTACCCTCTATACAACACACTCATAAGTTTTTTTTTTTTAAAAGGGGAGTTCAGTCAGATGATGTCCAAATGATAATAATTCCCACACTGTTAAAGATGCTCAAGGTAAACGGATTTTAAGTATATTCCAAAAAAAAATGCCATTATATCCAGTAACACCAGTAATTCACCAATAGTGGAACAATGCCGCCACCGCTCGGAGCAAAATATTTATATATATATATATATTAGCAGCAACACCTCCATCTCCAACGGATTTAGCGGCAATGAACAACGGACACCATTGCTTAGCCAAAAAGGGGGGAAACACCCAGTTCAAAATATGTATATTTCACTCAATATAAGTAAATACAATAAACATATACAATATTATTACAATCCGCGGCTGCAACCACCGCTAAAGACTCAGCTACCCAAACAGGCCACTATCCAACTTATAGTTCAGGTGCAAACCTAGTTCACGAATTTGCTGTTCAACAGCAGCCACCTCGGCTCTAGCAGCTTCCAACTGTACATTAGCATCTGCATATTCTTGTTTCAACTCCACAAAATGCCTATGCTCAGCTTCATACATCTCTATAAACTCCACCGTGTTTAGATCCAGGGAGCCAACACGCTTACCACCGCCCACTATAATATTATATCTCCCCATAGTCCACGCACACTCCGTCACAGAATTCTCCAACTCCAAGTAAGCATCGAAAGCAGCCCGTCGCACCAACATCGGCTCAAACAAGTCAAATCTACGCTCCATCTCCTCTACATGGGAATACAACCAGGGGGCTAATAGCCCGTCCTGACCCAAAACCCTAACTTGTTGCAACAGCTCAAAGAACAAATCATTATCCGCCTCTCCTAATGTCGTTTTACTCAAACGGCGCAGAATACGGCAAAGGCGCCTTGGTAAATCGAACTGGGTTCTAGCGCCAAGCCGTCCAAAATGAATGAAGTATCAAGATAGTTATCATAAACTTGCTCCAAACAATCAAAAAACTTTTGGTCCACTTTCACACCCCTCCAACCATCCTCCGCATCTCCAAATGACTCAGGAAGTGGCAAAGATGAACCACCAGAAGACCCAGCAGTAGACATCTTCACGAACAATTAAAATGCACCTCAACTAAACAACAATGACGCAAGAAGCAGGCTATAAAAATGGGAGCTTCAAGACACAACAACAAGGCAATAAAAAGAAAGAGAGTCAAGTTATATATAAAGAGGGCGCTACTTCACGAAAGACAACCGACAAGACCACATGTACTACCCGATGCTAACCAGACAACGACAAAGAAAGATGATACTGGACCATTTAGGGTCCAATTTTACAAAATGAGGGGGGAGGGTTGAACCCTCCATTCAAAAGAGCCCTATGTCCAGTTCATAGTCCTTATGCAGCCAGTTTGCATTTATAAAAGGATGAAGATGAAGCTCTTTAGCAACGATTTTTGCCATTTCTTGTTGAACCCCTGATAGTCCCTTCTCCAAAGCAGCCAAGCTCCTCACTTCAAACTCAAAGACAGCTATATAGCTATATCATGAGGATCAGACCTCAAGAGCCACCCTCGGCATGACAAAATAGCGTTACATTTTTTGATCTCAAGCAAAATTTTCTTGCGTCGAACGGCAAGACCCTTTCTATGAAGCACAATTTTAAAAAACGAAATACATATCCTCCAAATGATGAAACAACCATTGAATTGGTAATCCAAGACATAGCCCAAATGATTCAACAGTGCATATTGTTGTTTCGGGTCACGATCACCAAAACCAACAAAAGTACTAGGGCTATAGTTATAAGCATGTTCTAAGCACTCAACATACTAGTAGTGCACTTTGACACCCCTCCATCCATCTTCCGAGCCACCAAATAAGCCGGGAAAAGAAAGACGCTCCCTGGAAGAACTAGATCTACCCATGTCTATAAACAAAAGAGGTTATGAGCGAAGGAAAACCTTTCACCAAATCAAGAGAGAAGCAGTAAAGTGTTTATAAGAAGAGGGGTCGCTACGCCTTCATAGAGCAAGAGAACAAAAATTACACAAGTACAAACACTTCAATAAAAGCAATGACATGCAAAAGGGTACAACTAATTATACCATAGATAAAAAAGAGCCTCACACACAAACGTAGGCACCGTTACCCCACCAACATCTCCATGTAACAAAGCAAGCTGTGCATCGGCTATGGCACTTCCAAATTGCCCCTCAGCTCTCCTTAGCTTAACCATACACTCTCGCTCGTGTTCTCCATATACTCCCCCATGCCAGCCCTCTAAGGTGAAACCCTAGAAACACCTCTACTAGGGCCACATTCCCCAACAGTTGCAACCAGAATATGGTACCTTTCTATTTCTTGATCCCTAACTAAGAAACATATCTCCTAGGGGCCACACTCCCCAATTCTCCGAGGCGCACACTCCCCAACACGGGCAGTCTGGGTATTGTACTCTCCCTAAAAGTGGGCTGAGCATCATGCTTCCCACCTATTTGCCTCACCATACTCCCCACCGCTCCGCCTCACCAAGGCTATATGAGTACAAACTCCAGCCACCGTTCCCAATACCTCTCCACAAAAAGGGAAATGATAAAAAAAACACGTCAAATCAAATACAAAATCACCAATCACAAGCGCAAGGAGAAGAAAAAAGAAAAGTCCAATTCTCATTACATTCTCATTACGATGAATATACTACATACACTAATACATAACAAGGATAAACATGTGCGTTTTATACAGACCCAATGCATACAGTAAATGGGTACACACATGATTCTATTGGGATCAGATTCGGAACGAGGAACAAAGTTGGAGCCACCGTGTCACCTAAGAATGTCATTCATTTCAAGATCTCACAACGAGAACTTGTACAACCACTTTGCATCCGGCCAAGGTCTCCTAAAAACAAAAATCCCAAGATGTAGTAACCCAGTACTTTCGTGAGAGGAGGACTCGCAACGCAAAAGGACAGAAACATCAGTTATCACCAACTCATCCGAAGGTCGCAATCTTCATCCTTAAAACACGGGGAGAGAAGTATAAAGCACTCACTCCTCCTAAGCACCACAAAGAAGCATAGCACTTGGATAGAACATGTACTGCCTAACAAGGCACGTGCACTGCTAGAAAAGATCTCTCCCATTTTTGCACTGATAGAAAAGATCCCTGAAAATATGCTAAGCAAAACTTGAAGCCCCACTCCACGTATAAGCTTGGTACAAGGCATGGCAGAAGTCCCAAGAAGAAGCCATCTCCAAAACACTCTAGCCTCGCATGGTAATAATCTAGATATGGGGCTCTCTGCAACATAAAGAGGAACCTGAAGCATGTCTCATACTTTCACCAAAAGAGTAAGAAATGAAATGTGCGTCGAAGAGTTAGATGTATGAATTCTAAAAAGCCACCTTTTTATAGCTGCTATCCGAGAACGATGTACAATAGATATGGACATAGAGTAATACTAATATTTACTAGACCAATCTGCTAACCAGATTCGCCATTAGAAAAGTCACCAGAAGACCAGTATCACCTGCAAAAGATGAGATGTCCATTCGTCGTCAGAGACATCTCAGAAAGGATACCCAAGGATCATGCCTGCATCTTAGACACTTCACGCCTAGAATACGGATAGGGGGGCTAATGTAGATAGTAGTTGACAACTTGTACGGTTTGACCAGTCCACGTCATTAACGACTCCACGTGTAACAACATCACCACTGATTATGGACTCCACACGGGTTCGACCAATAACAACCGCTAGCCCACTTCAGAATGCCTACAAACAAGGCTCACCCGCGGAGCCCACTGTATTGAAAAAGGCCCATCTTAAGTGGCCCACTTCCAAAACGTCACCACTTCCAAAACCTATGAGCCCACTCTGAAGCATCACCGAAGCTTCACCTCAAACAGGCCCACCCGCAGAGCCCACTTTCACAACTAAGAAACTCGCCCTGAGGCTACTTCGAGTAGCCCACTCTGAAGCCTCACCCAGGATGAGCCCACTTCGAAGCCTTACCTCAAAGTAGCCCACTTTGAGGAATAGCTCACAACAGAAGAACACTTCAAATATATATACACTCACCTTTCGGACACCCACCTTTGGTCCGGAAGCAGTACCTAAGGGTGGTCAAGTCCACTGTGATTTCGAAAGCTCATGATTAGGTGGCTAGAGTGGAAGGCATCTCCCTAGCCTGCACCTCATGGGCAAGGTTAGGGTTGGTCCTAAAGAGAGAGAAAGACACGTGATTTTCACGTGCCTTACCCCAACCAGTCTCACAACCAATAGGCGAAGCCCATCAGCATAAAACTTGCTAAAATCCTTGATCAATAGTGCCCAGTCACTTCAAGCTTGCGCTGCACCAATAGAAGAGAACCTTGGTTCCCGCCCTCGCTTAAACCTCTGCAGTCTCGACACTCGCCCTCGCTTACCTTCTTAGATCAATAGCGAAGACCTTGGTACCCCCACTTGCATAAAACCCTGCACCAATAGTATTCCTTACCCCTCTTGACCAACCAATGGTATTGGTTCACCACCAGACGGCAACACCTCCATCTCACATGTCTTCGCCAGCTCAATATATTGCTTTGTCTACATCCCATTTAATGATCCCAACCACCTTAAACATGAGGATTTAAGTCACCCATCTACTTTAAACAAACAGCCCACTAAGAGGATGCCAACTTGACTTCGCTCTATCACGTCAAAAGCTTTGCAGCTACCTACGGTCTCAAGTATAACTAAGTAGCCTCATTTACTACATCAAAAAACCCTAACCCAACTTAATCCTACACTAGAGTAAAGGGTTAACAGTCATTCCTACTCTCACCCACTTAAAAAAACATTCCCATTGTCTTGAGCACAACTAGATCCTTCATACTACAAGGCCATTTTCCTTACTTGACCCTTTGCTTCATCTTGACCTTTCGTTTTCACCGATATCCTTTGTCTCACCAAGACCCTTCGGTCTTACTATATCCTTCGTCTTACTCCACCCTTCGTTCTACTCCAATATTCACCATCACCCTTTGACAAGATACATACTGTTCTCTCTCTCTCTCTCTCTCTCTCTCTCTCTCTCTCTCTCTCTCTCTTATTTGGGGCTACTTCGGTTCTCATCCGAACCCGAAGTCTCTCCGAATCCCATTACCTTCATTATTATTATTATACTTTATTAACTCACTATACCCCCACTTATACCCCACATATTGTTCCACGGGTACTAACCTTAGCTTGCGTGTTATATCTCTCTGTATCTCTTATATACATCACAAAAGAACTCACACAACATTTATTGTGTGATTTTTAAGAATATAGTGAGTATATACAGTATCAATCCTGAACAATTCTCAAAACAAAACGGAAACTGTGATCCTTGTTTCCCCACTTACTCCACCATTACCTAAAAGCAAATTTATTTGACTTGTCACAAAATATGTTTACTAATTAGAATTTTCATGTGGAGTTCGTGTTGCCTCCCCCTACTTCATCCGCATGTGTTCTGAATGGGGTGATGCTTTCTACAGTCTTGAACCTAACATTTACTCATTGTCATAAAGTTTGCCATCATGCGGGTGTTCTTCATTCTTCCCTGCTTAACTGCCATTCTAACTCGCCGAAGTCGAGTTTTTCTCAAACGAGTAGAGTTGATGGGGATCAAGGGGAGATTTTTTTTTAATATTAGTACTTGATCCGGGAGGAATTGTAATTTAATTATTTAGTATTTAGGGTTAATTGCAAAAACACCCCCTTAACTATGACCCATTTTTGAGTACACCCCCTGATTTATAAAAGTGAACAACTTCACCCCCTCAACTATCAATATTTATTTAGTCTCAAATGCAGTTAACGGATGTAATAAAATGTCGCATATGCCCTTGGTCTGAATTACAAAAACACCCCCCAACTATGACCCATTTTCGAGTCCACCCCCTGATCTAAAAAGTGAACAACTTCACCCCATTTCTTCTTCTTCTCTCTCTCTCTCTGCTACTTCTCTCTCTAAATTATAATGTCCCAATTTAAAAAAAAAATTTAGAAAAAATAATTACATATAAAATATTGGCCCAACTATAATCCAACACACCCTAAACATTTGTCCCAACTCATTTTCATCTCATCTCTTAGTTTAGTCCGCCCAAATTGTTTTACCATCATACCAAACTTTACAAATTTCAATCAACTATCAACCCTTATTACTGTTAGGCTTTATTTGGTTCATGGATTTAGTGAGGGAGAGAAAAGAAGAAAGGAAATCGAAAAAGAAAATTATTTCTCAGGTATTTTCCCTTGTATTTCATCCATGATTAATAATATCGAAAACTAATAATATTTAAAATATGAGTAATGCTATGATTATCAAATTTTGTATCCTAAGTGGTTCTCAAACACGTGGTAGTAGGCTCACCTGATTTTGATTGGAGGATGTTGAAATCGTCCCACCATTATTGAAGGTGGTCCTGCCGTCACATGTATTTGAGAACCATTTGAGATACAAAATTTGGGAAGCATAGCATTACTCTTTCCTTGTAATTAAGCCAATATATTAGATATAATAAGGTTTTTTGGGTCTATTTGTAATTAAGCCAATATGTTACATATAATAAGGTTTTTTTTTTTACCAAATTTTGGGAGAGTGAAGTATAATTGGACCAACATCTTACATATAAAATCATTTTCTTTTAGCCTAACTAATATTTTTTGGGGGGCCATATAATAAGTTTGGGGCTATATAATAAGTTTACTTATTATTGGGGGGGGGGGGGGGGGGGGGGGTGGCATGTAAAAGTGTAATTTTCCAAAAGCCAGGGGTGGCTACTGCTCCCCCCCAACATCCGCCACTGGTCGTGGTGGTGTGGGGCAAGGGAATGAGAGAGAGAAGAGAGAGAGAGAGAGAGAGAGAGAGAGAGAGAGAGAGAGAGAGAGAGAGAGAGAGAGAGAGAGAGGGGAGAGTGAGAAATCAGGGTAGAGAGAGAGAGATCAAACCCATTTTGGGCACAAAGGGTAAATATATCCATTTTTGCTTTCACGTGATGGGCACATGCCCATTTTCTTTTGCAAACAAACGGAGGGGGTCAACTTGTCAAGTAAAACAAACGGTGAGGGTCAATTTGTCGAAAAAAATAATTCAAGGGAGCGAGTTGAAAACAGGTCATAGTTGAGGGGGTGTTTTTGCAATCATTTTCTTTTAGCCTAACTAATATTTTTTAGGGGGCTATATAATAAGTTTACTTATTTTGGGGGGGCAAAGCTTAATAAAATTTGAAAATTTCCTAAATACACATGTAAAAGTGTAAATTTGCAAAAGCCAGGGGTGGCCATTGCCCCCCTTCCCCCCTACATCCGCCACTGGTCGTCGTGGTGTGGGGCAAGGGAATGAGAGAGAGAGAGAGAGGGAGAGGCGAGAGTGAGAAATCAGGGTAGAGAGAGAGATCAAACCCATTTTGGGCACAAAGGGTAAATGTGTCCATTTTTGCTCTCACATGATGGGCACATGCCCATTTTCTTTTGCAAACAAACGGAGGGGGTCAATTTGTTGGAAAAAATAGTTCAGGGGGGCTAGTTGAAAACGGGTCATAGTTGAGGGGGTGTTTTTGCAATTAACCCTAGCATTTATTTAGTTTAGAAGATTTTCATTTAAGAATAAATATAATAGGAATATCATCTTTTAGATAGTTTTAAATTATGGAATAATTATCTTTAGGTGATTTTATCGTTTGGATAGAGTTTAGGAAGTTGCCTAGTTTAGGACTATGTTACTCAGAGTCGGGTACGTGTGTCGGGTGTGGATATGAATTCGGGAGTTGGGCTCGGTAGATCCCAATATTTTAAGATAAGGGGACTTGGCCATAAATGATCCAAAATTTAGGTACGGGTACGAGGACATGTCAAACAAGAAATAGAACAAGACATATTTTTAAAATCAGCTATATTCTTAAGTTCATAAACCTAAAAGCATAGCATTACTATTATTTTATTATTATTTCACACATGATTTTGATGGAGTTTAAATAATTTTTGGAAAAGTGGCTCTACTTAGGTGTGTATAAATGTCAACACGAGGATATGAGGCTATTAAATGTACTGACAACCTAAATATAATAACAAGACCTTGAGTCTACGAAACAGTTTGTCTTTAGATTATATTTTTGATAGCAAGTTATGTCCGACTTGGTACGAAACAAGGCCGACACATATCCCGTGTCGGTATCCTTGTCATACCCACGTCGACACGAACACAGTACCTTTTATGCCAAGTCCGGGTAACATAGGTTTAGGAGTCTTTATATCACTATAATTAAGGTGGTACACTGTTGTATTCAACCGTTTTATGATGAATAAAATTTAGTTCTTTGTTTTGAGAGCCTAAGGTCGTAGTGGATTCTAAGACTTCTTGTCTTGGTGGACTCCAAGACTTCTTATCTCTTCTTATTTTTCTTTGTTCTCCATCTTTTCCATAAATATTCATATTTCTTTGAAGTGTCCTGTGTCAAATTTGGTATCAGAGCTCAAGAGCGATTCAACACAATCAAGAAGTCAACTCTCTCTTTCGTGTACCCAAACAGGCCCTATCTAAACCCTATCGACTACAACCCTATCAAGGTTCATTGTATCTTTATCGAGGGAGACCGCGTCGATATATTATCTCAATACAATCTTGTTCCCAACAATTGCCGTACTGCTTGTAGTGATGCCCGTATTGGCCGATACAATCCAAGATATTGGCACATATCTTGTAGTATTGACTGATACGGGTTGATACGAGCCGAGATTTTTTCAATATGGTATCTCTTTTAAAATGATATGTGATGATTATCAATATATAACAAATAGCACTATTGCCTTTTTCTGCATTATCAATACATATCAAATAGCCCTATTATTTTTTACGTGCGTTATGCTGAAATTTGAAATAGCACTATTATTCTCGATCACTAGATCAACAACGTGTGTATTGGATATTTATGTGATGTTAGCATGTTATAATTGGACAGTTGTGTATTGTGGTTATCCATTGGACCTATTTTGTTATTCTTATTATTTAGATTTTTTTTAATTATTTTTTTCAATTATTTTGAATCTTAAATCTAGTGTATAATAGTATCCCCCATACCGGACTGCGACGTTGCGACCGAGTCGTCTCGGAGGCCTTCGTGCCTACGACTTTGAATCATGAACCCAATGCAAACATAATCAATTTTTTAAATTCATCATCAATAGTCCAATACAATAATGAACTTGACACCTTATTTGTAGAAAAACAAAAGACTCCTAGTGTAGAAAACTTCCTAAAGGATTAAATTCCTAACAGATAATAATTTCATAAAGAAAACTTCGTAATAGATTATTTTCCATATAGAAAATTAGAGTTAAGACCCTGGTTACTTTGTTTCGAGTTTCAATGACCTTCAAATTTTACACTTTTGTGTAAAGTCCTTGGTCACTTGAAAATTTAGTGAAAAGTCTCTGACACATGTATGTAGCAGAAGTGGTTCAATTACAACAGATATATATATATATATATTTTGGGTACAAAACTACTCCTGTATAATTTTTCCCAATGCATCATAAACTCTAAAACTAAGGCGATGGTGGTGGCGGCGTGTGATGCCCACTGTGTAGTTTCTGTGAACGTATCATTTTGTGAAATTCGTGGGGACTTCTCCTTAAGTGCAGGGATTTTTCACGAAAGTGCTTTTTTTTGTTGGATGTAGGGCTAAATAACTACGCTAAAATGTCCTAATCACTAATTAACATTCCTTAAAAATAAATAATTAGTTAAAAGAAATAAATTATAACAACCCTCGATCAAATACAAATATCATGTCCCCCTTTCTGTTCCCCATTGCACTAAATCCATCAGCCAAACAGAGCCTAAGGAGAATACTTTTCGTTGTTTGGTTAATAAGGAAAATGCAGAACGGTGAGGAAAATAGGAAGAAAATGAAAATGCAGAGAGTTGCAAAGTATGGATATGGATTTTGAATTTTGCAACTCACTTCCCTTATTTATTTTTAGTTTTGAAATTTTATCTCTCTCTTAAGCTATAATTAACAACTGAATGCACGTTGTTTGATGCTTGCAGGATGCTCGCTTCCCTCATGAGTGGGTGTACATTCAAAGAAAAATGTAATGTACCCCGCATGATTCTTTTTCTTTATTTTGGATGAGTTATGGATTGAAAATTGATTGTTTTCATGATATTCTCGTCATACCAGGTTTTCTCTGGACTTCTCTACCAGTTGGATGTTGGTTGAGTCATCAGTATGTTTTTGGCATTATATCTAAGCAAAAGTCCCTCGATAATATATTCGAAATAGTGTATATAAATGTCCAAAGTTGTTTATGCTAATTGAATTGGTCTTATACTTTTCAATGTTTGTATAGATAGGGTGTTGATGAAAAAAATCCATTTAGCAATTATATGATTTTGTATTATGTATCTAATGTTGTCTAACAAATTATTGTAACAGGTTACTTGCGAGTACAGAGATGATTGGTGCAAGGTTTGATACTATCTAAAAATATTGGTTGTTTGTGCATAGACTTAACTTTAACATTTTGAGCGAACACGTTCTTTGGATTCTGTAAGAATAACTTCACACCAAGAACTTGATGGGGAGCAAAAGGGTGATTTCGTGATTCTCATATTTTACCCGGCAGGAGATTGTAATTAGTTATTTTATTTTACTTCCATAAAGTAGGATTTTTTATTGAAGGAATAATTTATGTTAGGAGATATTATCTTTGGGAAACTTTTTCTTATGAAATAATTATCTTAGGAAGTTAAAAATTTATGAAATAAGTTAAATCTTTGGGCAATTTTATCTTTAAGGAAGTTTTTTTTTTTGGTTAGGAGTCCTTTGTATCACTAAAAATAAGGTGGTAAGCTTAATACCATAGTTTTAGGATGAGTAAAAGTTTGATTTTTGATTGCACAGAGATGCTTTCAATTTTCTGCGAAACTCTAGGAGGTACAAGGTTACCTAGGGTGCCCGAGGTATAGGGATACCGAGGGTTCTTTTCCTTTTCTTTTTTCTCCTATTACTTTATTCTTCAAATTTCCATCAATTTTCTATCAATATTTCAACTTCCCGAGTGTCCTGCATCACATGGCCTTATTAAATCTTTAAAACATGTATAAACTGTAGAAAAGTGATACTAACCAACATACTACCTTAATAAGACACTACTACTGGAGTTGGCATTAGCTAACTGGCAATTCTAATAGGACTAATTTTAGAGTGACACATAGTACATGTTTTTTGCGGGCCTCACATCAAGTGGGATGCATCGATCCACCTCGTGCGGGGAAAACTTGACCCTTAATGTTGCTAGTTTCATAAAGCTGGCAATCCACCCACCTTGTTGGTTGAATTTGCAATTGTTTTTGCTATGGCACCAAACTGATATAGCTTAATCTCACGAAATTTTTGCCGAGCATGTGATGGTTATAATCCTGTTAATTTTTCCCTCAATTTTTGGATAAAATAGGGGAAATGTGGTAAGTATGGAAGGAAGAGAAAAGAGAGTGGAGAAGATATACCAGCCTTGGCTTAGGCAAACCAGGACCTGCTAGGAAGAACATCTAGGGTTTTTTCTTTTCAGGTTCTTTTGTATCTTTTATTTTTCAATGTATGCCTTCCGTGTACTTGGGGGCACCGGTGGTGGTGCTTTTGAATGCATTTAAGGCATGATACATATTAAAAAATAACTAATTGTTGGTATCGACCTTGGATTTTGCTTAAACGTTGTTGGGGAGTTAGAGGGAGATGGGGAGGGAGAGAAATTTCCTTGATCAATTAGCATGCCTCGTTATTCATAGCTACATGTAAAAAAAATTTGTGGATGATAACCTCATCTAGGATTATTAGACAGAAATTGTCGGATACGAATCAGGCTAAATGAAAAGACAGGTTGGCAATAAAGAAATGTGGGACTACGTAGCATACCCCTTTAGATTTCTTTTCCATTTCTATCTTGTGCTATTGTATTCTATCAGGTTCATATATCCAGCATTCAAAATGGCCATAGGAAATATTTTATTGGAGTAAAACTTAGCAGTGATCGCGTTTTCATATCTCTAAGGACAACAAAAGTTTGAAACGGGTTACCTTGATACATTTTTAAGTTTATTTAACGAGATTTTTTTTTTTTTTTAATGTTATGAGACCCCTTGATAATGAAGAAATAATTGTGCAGCTCACGGGAAGAATCCCTACTGAGGATAATTGAAGAACAGAGGTTTAACTTGTTTTTATTTTTATTTTTATTATATTGGCTTCTAATTTAGGTTTATGAATTTGTATGATTGTCATAATTTTTAACGTCATGCACCTCATAATAGTGAATGATTTATTGTGCAGGAAAGAAGAACAAGAATTGGTGAATGAGATCGAATTGGAAAGGTTTAATTTTGTTTTAAATGGCTTTTTTTGAAACCTTGTGTAATTTTTGGTGTCATGAACCTTCGATTATAATAGAGGAATTCATGTGCAGGGCAAGATATCAAGCGATCCTCAAAATACGAAGAAAGGTTTGGTTTCAATTGTACTCCATTCATTTTTACTCTTAGTGTTAGATGTGCATTATTTTTTGGGTGGGGTTTATTTGATGCCTTTGTGTATGTGGAACAGTAGAAGTTTATTAGGAGCATCTACAATCTTAATCATACTTAGGAAAGGAAGTTTTACATATGAGTGTATGATTTCTTGTGGCCGTGCTATATTTACGGGGCCTTTAACGTAAAATTTAGTTTTTTAAAATTTACTGGCATGCTAGTATCTCGTGGAATTTAGACGAGATTAGAAAGGATGAGTGGAAAGGCAAGTAGTTTATATTTGGAATCACTATTATTCCCTTCAATGTAAAATGAATACATGAAAAGGGTATAAATGTAAAAGAACAAGAAATCATGGGGAGCCTTTCCTATCTTTTGAAAGTGGGAGGAGACTGGAGAGAATAGCAGTAGGCACGAACTAAAAGGCCTCTTCTTACCCCTGCCCTCCCCTGCCCTCCTACCTAAACGTGATACTCTTTAAGCGGATGTCCCTTGACAATACCTTTGAAAGGGTCTGTATTAGTTTCTAAAGTTGTTAATACTAATTTATTCGGTCTTCTAACTTGTACTTTTAAATGTATGTACAGATAGGATGGTGATGAAAAAAAAGCCATTGAGCAATTATACGAGTTTGTGTGATGTATCTTATGTTTTCTAACAAATTCCTGTAACAGGTAAAAATTTGATCGGAGCAAGGTATATTTTGTATGCTGAAATTGGTAGCATGGTGGCTGAAATTGTATGTAATTATGGTGCACGTAAACGTTGATGACAATGACAATTACTTAAGACATGGAAATTGTGAGTTGACCTTTTGGCTCGTTGCATTTTGTTAAGTGAGCTTAATTACATTTCTCACCCTTGTACTTTGGCCTTTGTGTCAATTTGGCCCCTATACTTTCAATTGACTCAATTTCATCCTTGGTTTCAATGTAGTCTAGCCGTCTAGATCCGTTAAAAATCTGAATGGAAATCAGTCACACGATCTCACGTGCAATGTACTATATGGCATTAGAAGCGCAATGTAGTAATTCACTTATCCGAGCTCCATTTGGCCAGTCCTCTCCTTGCCGGCCAATGTCACGCTCTTCCCCACCTCCGATCAAAAGAAACCCCACCCTTTATCTTTTCGCCCCTCCTCTTTCTTCGTCTCCATCTTCTTCCCAAATTAGAAGCATTATAAATCTGAATGTGTATAATGTAAATATGTATATTATGCGCAGAAGTAAATATATCAAAAGTCTTGCACCTTCTCGATGATTTTTGAATCCTCTTTTGCTGAATACCTAGATTGAATTTGAAGCACAACTTCAATTTCTTAACTTGTTCTAAAATTGGCAAAGTCGTAGACCCTCTGCTGGTGCCGGCCACTTTATTCTCCCGACGGCCTCTGCCCACCTTGAATCACCACCACCAACACAGCCCATTTGCTGCCCGTTTCTCTCTATAAACTCTCTAATTTCGCATTTCTCTCTGTAAATAGTCTAATCCTCACTCATAACTGAATTCCAAGTCATTTTTTTCAATGTCCTATCACTAATTTTCTTTGCATGCATCTCTCAAATTAGTTTTTAGAGTGAGAATTGAAGCATTGTTGTACCCTCCTGTTTGCAATAAATCTCTGGTGTGGTGTGCGTTGGGCGTGCCAGAGTCCGTGCGGACTCAAAAGTGGTGTGATTACCTAATCTGGCTTCTAAACAAACGATTATTATTATTTAACAATAAAACAATAATGTGGGCTTTCTCTACTCTGATGCAAGTAAGAAATTACAAATGGAAACTAGTAAAAAGGAAACTAAATACGACGATTCAGAATACCTCCATAGACAATATCTTCTCCATTGATCGGAAAGTGGTGATTACAAATATTCAAAGTAAAAGAAAAAGCACGAGCAATCAAGAACAAGAACTCACAGATTACTCAAAATCACTCAAGAACAAAAAGGAATTGTTATGAGGAGACACTAAAAATCTGCTGAGAGCAGAAGTGGCGTGTGTGTTAGCCCCCTTTCCATATTGCACCACATGCCCTATTTATAGACTTGTTTGCACAACCGCTCATGTTAGTGGGGATCATGGAGTAGTGGGTACGTGGCCTCTGGTTTCTAGGCATGTATCAGTTTATGCTCCCACTATATTCCATGATCAACTTCCATGACTTATGTGATGATCCCACTTTTGCCACGTCCCTTTTTCAAGCAACTGCTTTCCAATCCAGCTCAGCATACTCTGAAGACCACGTTCTCATTTTTTATTCCTGCTTTAACTTCCAGCTATCTGAGTAGATTCATACCGATTACGTCTCTCCCTAAATATCTTAATCTTTGCTGGTAATAAAAATCGGTCCTCTTTACAGTAGAAAACCTACTTGCATCCCTCGGTCTCTTTACACCGATGTTTGTCTTTATCCATTACTAATTCCATGGGCTGCTTTCACTTCCCAAGCCCGATATCATCTTTCCTTGCATGGCTGCCGTTAATTATCCCATAGACTTAGCCCCGCAGGATCTGTAGAGGAGGTTATCGGCCTTATCTGTTAATGCCAAGGTGCCCCTGATCTTTTCTGATATCGGCCTTGTTTATTGAGACCGCTATTTTTAACGTGTTGCTATCGCCGATATTAGGACTCGTGTGTTATAAATATGTTGGTAGTCGGTCACATATGACCGCTGTTAAGGCTATTGATGATGCTACTCTGCCACTAGCCACTTGTTAGACTGGAGTACTTGTCTTTTATCATCCTTTCCTCGGTATTGATACCGATATCCTTATTTTAAAGATACCATCATTACTAGTAGCTATATTAGATACCGGTCTTTCCTGCATCATCGTTCTTATCACCTGTTCATCTGCCTACGTGGCCCAGTGATGACGTCCTGAGTCCACATGACCGTCACGTGTTTTGGGAAACCATATTTAGGGTGTAAACACCTCCATTAATAACTCTCTCTCTATATATATATATGTGTGTGTATGTGTGTGTATTTGTGCGTGTCTATATATATCTGGACTGATAAGACAGACCTATCTGGTAATAGTGTGGAAAATGACCTAAACACCAAAATTACCCCCCTATTATGTGCGAATCACATGATCAATACCAAATTGAAACCAATTAAAAACTTCAAGGATGAATTGAGTCAATTGAAGGTGTAGGGACCAAATCGACACAATGGCCAAAGTATAACCATATATATATGTATATGTATATATGTGTGTGTGTATTTGTGCATGTCTATATATATATCTGGACTGTGGTAATAGTGTGGAAAATGACCTAAACACCAAAATTCCCCCTGTACTATGTGAGAATCACATGATCAATACCAAATTGAAATCAAGAGTAATGCTAAGGGTACAACAATTTTTTACAACTCATTTACAATAATCTCTCTCTCTCTCCTAAGTGGCATTGGCGCCCGTTGAAATTTAACCGGAACCCACAGTGCCTCTTAGGAGAGAGATGGAGATAGTTGTAAATGAGTTGAAAAAAATAATTGTACCCCTAGCATTGTTCTTGAAACCAATTAAAAACTTCCAAGGATGAAATTGAGTCAATTGAAGGTATGGGGACGAAATTGACACAATGGCCAAAGTATAAGGCTGAGAAATGTAATTAAACCTTTTGCTAAGTATTCGCGTTTTCGCGTCTCTTTTGTGAATGAGCAATGGGTTTGCGAGTCTCTTTTTGGTTTCCGACCTAATATCGCTTCTCTCTCTCTCTCTCTCTCTCTCTCTCTCATTACATTACATGCAATAGTGAGCCAAAAAGCAACGATAGTTTACTAATATTACATATACTAGTAGGGCCCACTCACTTTGTGAGTGGACAGATTTTACGGGAAGTTAAAAGTAGTTTTTCAGTGATATTTTTGTGACATTTTAGTCCATTTACGTATTTATTATGGAAAGAAATTTAATGATTTTGTTTTTTTTTTTGGGAGACTTGGTGTAAGGCCCCTAAGATTGGGCTAAGTTGGACTAAAGGACAACTCATAATCAAACACCCATACAAGGACACACTCTAAGAAAATTTTCCCTCCTAAAGTCTTCTAAAATTTAAACTATCCCTCTTAGTCCTATAAAATTTTAAATTTCATTTAAATGGCAAAATTGCCCATGGACTCCTAAGAGACCACCACCAACATCTCTCTTCTCTCTCTAACTTTCTCTCTCCTCCATAGCCACCACCACCAACATCTCTCTCTCCTCCCTCTCCATAGCCACCACCACCACCACCAACATCTCTCTCTCCTCCCTCTCCATAGCCACCACCATCACAACCACCACCACCATAGCCATCATCTTCTCTCTCCTCCCCCACCATAGCCACCACCACCACCTTCTCTCATCCTCCCTCCATAGCCACCACCATCACAACCACCACCACCGGAGCCACCACCGGAGCTGGAGCCATCGCTGTCGCCGTCGCCACTACCACCAACTCTCTTCTCTCTCTAACTTTCTCTCTCCTCACCCTCCATACCCACCACCACCACCACCATCTCTCTTCTCTCTCTAACTTTCTCTCCTCCTCCCTCCATAGCCACCACCAACACAACCACCACCACCGGAGCAGTCCTCGTCGTCGCCGGAGCCATCGCCGGAGCCATCACCACTACCCCAACTCTCTTCTCTCTCTAACTTTCTCTCTCCTCCCCCTCCATAGCCACCACCACCACCATCTCTCTGTCTTCCCCCTCCATTGCCACCACCACTGCCGGCCACCACCACCGCCGGCCACACAAAAATCATGGCCAAACTGATTTGAGTCATCCTAAGAGAAATTTCTCTTACGATGACTGATCTCAGTCAACCTCCACCATCGACACTTCCACCACCACCACCACCACTACCAGTCTCTACCGCCGCCGTCCCTAATCCACCACCACCACCACCAGTCTCCACCGCCACCACCACCACCACCACCATTACCACCGTCCCATTTGAATAGAGAAATTTGTAAGACAAATTTCACTTAGGATATATCCTAAGTCAAATTTGACTTACTGAGTGGTCGTCGAAGATTGAGAGGGTGGTGGTCGCCGGAGATGGTGAGGGTGGTGGCTGGAGGTCAATCGAGTGGTAGAGAGTGGTCACTAGTGGTTAGGACTGGCGTTGTGGTGGTCAAAAGGTGCATTAATGGAGGTGGTCGCCGGAGATGGCCATGTGGTGGTCGCCGGAGATGAGGGTGGTGGTCGCCGGAGATGGCGAGGGTGGTGGCCGGAGGTGGCAGGGGTGGTGGTCGGAGGTGGTGTGGAGTAGTGGTAATGGTGGCTAGGGTTTGTTTAGGATTAGAGGTTGAAGGTGAGGGTATTTTTGTCTATGGACATTGGGAGGACTCATACCCAATGTGTATTTTAAGTTGTCCTTGATTCCAATAAAACCCTTCTTAATGACCTTTTAGCCAATTTTCCCTTTTTTTTTTAAATGGTAGAATTTTTTTTTATGATACATCTAATTCTCCCTTTATATAATAGTATTAATAGAATAGATTTGGGACCATGTGACAAAAATTTGACATCAAATTTGAAATAACAGAATAAAGTGTGTAATTTTTGGAAGGTATGATAGATACTAAATTACATATTCATTACTTTTTCAATCCTAATATTTGGAAGGTATGATAGATACTCAATTGTTCACCCGTCGTTGTCGGTCCAGTTTCTTTTGCTGTTGTAAAGAAATCACAGCTCAATAACAAAGGGCTCAATAACAAAGGGCCTGCTTGGTGATTTTGCGGTTTTTTTTTAGTTTTTTTTTCTTTATGATATTTGGTTTTCTAATTTTGAAATGGAAGTTAGTTTTGATTTTTATACTATAGAAAATTTAAAATTGGTAAATTTTTTAGTTTCGTTTCTAGCCAAATTTTATTAGGGATATTACATCATACACCCCCTAAAATTAAGTGTATTCATAAAAAATTCACACGATTTGACCATTTTTTAAAAAAAATTCCTCGCTACTTTTTGAATTTGGTGAAAAGTCACTCGCTGGAACAGAAAAATGGCTAAGGCAAAATTATCTGTCAACTTTAAACTACCATAACTCACTCGTTTTTTAGCCCTTTTTATTTTTATTTTTATTTTTTATTTCATGTATTTCTGCAAGATCTACGCAATGGAGTTGAAATTTGAACAAAAAAAAGTAATTTGAAACCTCATTTTTTTTAATTTTATCTATCAAAACATGTGATATTATCTGTCAACTTTAAACCACCATAACTCACTCGCTATTATTGGTGATATATATATATAATTTCATGTATTTCTTCGAGATCTACTCATTGTAGTTGAAAATTATACAAAAAAAAAAAAAAAAAAAGTAATTTGGAACCTCATTTGGAACCTCATTTTTACATATATTTTTTTATCTGTCAAAACAGATGATATTATTTGTTTTAACAAATGATACTAATATCATCTGTCAACTTATTGGTGAGATATATATATAAAATTACAGGCAGCTTACTCATATTATATGGGTCAGCATTATCTGTAGTTGCGGGATTGATTTATTTTTCCTCGGTTAGCTGAGTGTTGTTTTCGACGCGTAGTATATGGGGAGAAGCCCGCTGATTTGTCTACCTACCGGACTGAGGTTAGGCTTTATAGGGCCAAAGTTGTAGATTACGAGCAGGAGGTATGTCGTTTGCGATAAAAAAATGCAACTCCAGTTGCAGCTGGGGATTGCCAAAAAGAAGTAACATACTATGTCTAAATTACTGCTTCGAATATGTGAATTTCTTTTTTGAAATGAATTTGTTTGTTACAGGACTTTTGGTGCCAGCTTGTTGCGATTTGCAGGATTCAACGACGCCACGAATCTTCCAAGAGAGTGTGGCTATTCCACACCGTCATTGGCCGAGTCAGCGCTCAAGTGGGATGATCATTGACTTGGGTCTTGTTTTATAGATGTTCGAAATTACTTTTTTTTTTATTAGTACTTGTTTTATAGATGTTGATGGGTTCCCATTTTCAATACCAAACGGACTCTTAATTTTTGTTTTAATCTTTAAACTTATTTCTCACAAGCCTTCAACATTCATACAAGTTTATTACAACTTAGGCAACCTTTTATAATAGTATATTGAAAGTCAAGCGAGTTACTTAGTTCACCCAAATTTAGAAAAAGTCAGGAAAAACTTTTCTAGTTCAAGATAGTCCAAAGGTAGAACAAGCTCATTTGTCCACCTTGAAACGATCCAAGCTTGAGCCTAACAGGGGCGGATTCAGGAATTTGGCCCAAGGGGTTATCTTTTACGTATTACAGTATTTAAGTAGACTTTTCATATTTGACGATAAAAGAGATACGGAGAAGTGGAGAAAACACATAAATATGCACTTTTTTACTAGCTACTCGATCAATAATCTGCATAATTCTTTGAAGTACAGTTTTTTTTTCTCGAGAAACTTTATAATTCTTGAATAATTTTGATGAAGGCCACCCTATTTATAAATAATAGTTTGTATGATCAATGGCCAAGATTTATATAAGGGACGATCATCCAATGGAACAGAAACTCATGATAATATTTTAGAAGTTTTGGATCTCATAATAAAGTAATCTTTCTAGAAGGTCACACTACTTATAATAAATATTATGTACAAGTCTCTAAAAGACTCTAGAGAATCTAATGATTTCCTTTAAGTCTAGGGAGTTCTGAGCATTATGTACAAGTTAATGTAAAACTACCTAAAGCAAAATAGAAGTTCCTTAAATTTTATTTATTTATTTTTTCAGATAGAGAGAATTCCCTAATTTAATTACCATAACACAACCTCTAAACCTTTTTGGTGGTCAGGATAATAGGCATATAATTTTTATCCGACGTTTGGTGGTGCCACCAGATATGACAAAATAGTTCTGAATTTGGTTTTTATATCATGGAGAGCGCAATAACTCTAACCCATAGAAGGGAGAATTTTAGGTGAGATTAGAAGTTTGAGATAACTTCTTGGGACAAAAAGACTTTTTTCATTTTCAGATTTTTTTTCTTCTTTTTTTTAAAGATCCAGTTTTTTCCCTTCAGATCTACTTTTTATTTATTTATTTATTTTTCAAATCTTTTTTTTCCTTCAGGATAATAATTTAGTTATTATCTGAAATATATATCTGGGCACGTTCCAAACATAGGATAACATAACAACTTATCATGCCTATCATGTCCTATCCGCCAGATTTATCCTATCTGATCATGCCTTATCATGTCCTATCCGCCAGATTTATCCGGCCTGCCAAACGATGCCTAATAATAGAATAAGGACTTAATTAAATTTTTAGGGGGACTTAACTTAAATATAACTTTCTTTTACAGGGTATATAAAGAATTTTCTAAAACTTAAGGGGGGCTTGAGCCCCCCCTTGCCCTTATATAGATCCGCCCCTGGAGCCTAAGCATAAGAACGAGCCTAAGCATAAGAACCAAAAAAAGAAAAAAAAGAAAAAAAAAAAAAAGAAAAGCCTAAGCATTAGATCGAAGTGCTAGGCCAGTAAAAGGATCGGATTTTTAGAATCCGAATTTGATAAAAATCTACTAAGAAAATCTGAATCCGAAAAATAAAATAAAAGGGTAAATTACAATAACACCCCGTGAACTATGACTGTTTTTCACTAACACCCCTTACATTTTAAAATTGAACAAACTCATAAAACCCTTTCTTCAGGGGGTGAGTTGTTCATTTTTGGATAGTTCAGGGGTGAGTCTGTTCAGTTTTAAAGTACAGGGGGTGTTAGTGAAAAACAGTCATAGTCCAGGGGGTGGCGTTGTAATTTATCCAAAAAATAAATCCTATGCCGAATTTGTTAGGATTCAGATATCCGAATTCGAAAACTAATGCACATAATTAATCGGACAAAGAGCTAAATCCTAGATCGTACAAAGTATCCAAAATGGATTATACCCAAAACCACACTTCAAATATAAATTTTTTATTATTTTAAAAAAAAATTTGGATCCTTTTCGAATTCGGATTCGGATTCGGATCCGTCAAGTATGCGTCTATTCGAATTCGGAGTCGGATTTTGATTTTTCAAAGTCGTATATTTCTATCGGATCCGGATAAAATCCGATCCATTTACAGACCTCACCGAACACAGACTATCTATACGTGTCACATGTATTATAAATTGAGTTGGTGCTAGATTGTTGGGATAGAGGACTTTTGCAGACTCTATTGAAACTCGACCATAATCTTGACAAACTTATGTTTGGATTGGCCGCTTAAGTTACACCCTAATGACCATCGAGGTGGTAGTCCAGTTAGACGGGGCCAATATTCCTTACCCTAAGGTCAGGAGTTCGAATCCGGACGTAAGTTGAAAGCGCTTGTGTGAGTAAAGCCTGATTTCTGTGGTCTGTGGATAGACTTATGACTCACTGATTACTTCGGTGGGAGTGTGGTGACGCACTCGCACCATATTGTGTATTTGCAAGTGTGCGAGTGTTGATGAATAGGTGAGATAGTGGGTGGGTGGGTGGCGGGTCCCTCCCTTTCACCATCAGCAAACACAACTACTTTTGTGTATATCTCTCTTTTCAGTGGTGTCCTATTCTCTCTCTTCTTCATTGTTTTTCTTCTTCTTTCTTCATTATAGGACCTTAGAGGCCTGGCCTCACAAAGGCTCCAATAGATAGTGTGTTGAGTCAAGGGCCACACATGGGTACCTTCGGAATCACCATTGGAGTTGGGCTTAGTTTGGCCCCTACGTGACTTTTTAAAAGGAGCTTATGAAATTTATTATTAAGATGTTTGATAATTTTGTAAAAGTGACACATTACTCTTCAAAAAAATATCATGAAACCAAAAGCAACCTTGAGCTTTTAAAAGCTCTCCCAAAAAATCCCTAATTTCAATTTTTGCAAGCTCATAAATTAGTTATCAAATAAATTAACATGAAATTGTGCTTTAAAAAAGGAGAAGCACCAAAATGGGGTCAAACTGGCCTTTAGTTGTATTTTTTGTGGTGTTTGCTCAAACCCACTTTGCTAGGAGGACTTTTACTCAAGTAAATGGATTGTTAGCTTTCGTTCATGTAGTTTAATTTATGTAGTTACTTTTGTGATGTTTTGATGCAAAAATAGAATTTTTGATTTTGAAGTGTATATTTAATACAGAAATAAGAAATAGAATTTTTATGATTAAAGTGTATTTTTACATGCTAAAGGTATGTTATACAGACATGCTTTATTATTGGATCCATAGTGTGTGTGTGTGTGTCCATGATGTGATATCAACGATTAAAGTGGTGAAATGAGTATGTGATATGAAGCTTGAAATGTATAATTATTTATTTGGTATTTGATTAAATGCCTAGATGGTGTTCTATAATGACAAAGCATGAGATTGCCATTTGAGATGGGTACTTTAGTTAAGGGTATATTACACAAACACCCCCTCAACTATGACCCTTTTTTAACTCGGTCCTTGAACTATTTTACCCGACGGGTCAACCTCTTCATGTATTACGTTTTAGCACTTCAACCCCTTATGTTATTTTTCTGTCCAAACGCTAACAGAAACATTTCATGTGAGAATAGTAATTTTTTGAGAACCAGTTATGATTTGGTTGAGATTGATTGCTTTGTGTAAACCTTGGTTTTGGGGGCATGCCTTGATGGCATATAGTATACATTGTGCATGGTAATGGAACATGAGCATTTATTTTTTATAACTGTCATGGCATAAATAGTTATTTGCTCGATAATTCTCTTATGAGTCATCGTGCTCACACCACCCCAGTTCTTTTGCAGGTTATAATGCTGGTGCACGAAATGTGGAGATGTTAGTGATAGATTAGCAGACTTAGAAATTTAACTTGAAATTAACAAGGGTAAGTTTTTGTTGTATGAACATATTATTGTCTAATCGGGACTTAAGATTTGGAAGCATGTAATTGACTTTTATTCATATGCATTCGGTTGGAATGGAGCATAGGCTGCCTATGTTTACTTATGGATGCCATGAAGTACATCATCATTTTTGGCATTTGAGTATCCTAACTAGCCTTGAACTTGACTGAGTTTTTACCAGACCAAACCAAAAAAAAGACTTGGTCACTTAGTCTTGATACATATTTTGTCGATGTGGTTTGGATTATGTTGGAAGTGTAAAGTTTGACAGGAGTGTGGCCTAGGGACAAATCGGTAGACCTTCTAGGGCTCTGTTTGGCCTGCTTGACTTATTATAATTATGGTTGACTTCTTGACCAAGTTTTAGTTGATTAACCATCATGGATGGAGGCAGCATAGGACCAGGGGGGCCTAGTCCCCCTGAGATTTTGAGAATTAAAATTGTACTTTATATTTTTTTAGTTTTTACATTTAGGCCCTCCTCAACTTATTTAGGCTCCCTCTCAACTTATGTTTAGGCCCTCCAAAGGGGTCTAAGGGCCAATTTAGTGTTATCAACTATATATATATATATATATTGATATAAAGGTATATACAACTCAAAAGGGAAGGTGCTTAGAATTTTGAAAATTACACTTTTAGTGTGAGAATTTTATGTGTTTTAGAAATAGGCCACTCTAGAATTTTGAAAGACACTATGCAATATTTACGTGTCACCAAATAGATTCATATTATAAGTATATCCCAAAAAAATCACAATTGTTTACAAGCAGACCCTAAAAAAATCTCCAATTATGTGTAAATAGATCCCAAAAATTCGCCTGAGGGGCGCTGCCCCCAAACCTCCGTATAGCCTAGGCTCCCTTTGACTAAAATTTCTGGCTCCACTCCTGTCTAAGTGTTCGATTGGTGTTCACGTAGACATAGGATCCCTTTCGAGCTACCGTTTCTTTCTTTATATGACCTCTTCTTCTTTGACCCCTTTCTTTGACGTCCATGTCATTTCAGGGGAGACTTGGGCCTTGTAGTTTACCCGCAAACTAGAATTTCTATGTTGCCCTAAAGTCTCTCTTTCTCAACACATCATCCTCTCAAGTAGCCTCCATCAAACTTTCACAGACCAATTTATTAACTTTTGCCATTTCTTCTCCCTCGTTCTTCAATATCTCTCGCTTCATCGTCCTGTCAGTAACCTCCATTATCGTTTCCGTTAGCCTGCATTCATAAAAACATTCTATTACAAAGTCTATTTTGGTGCAAATTGTATAACCTTGTGAGCAAGCCACCAAAACATTGGGACATTAATAGGCATTTATGAGAATGTCTTATCGTGTGATATTCTCCACAAAAAATAAGTAATAAATAAAAATAGGGTGTGATTTTGGTGTAACTTGCAACACATTGGGAGTCAGTAATCGCAACATTTGGTATGATTCAATTTGTAACACTTAGAGCGTTTGGTGCGACTTGTATAATAATGCATGTCTTCCCTTAGATTTAGTCCCAAAAATTCTATTCCAAACGAACTTGACTTCCTTAGATTTATCGTTGCATTTAGTTTTTGATCGTTTACCTATAACGGGTATTCTCGCTCTTTTTTTTTTTTTTCCTTCAAAAATTAAAAATAGAATAATAACAATAGCATTTTTTGTAGTAATATGAGGATAATGCTATTCGCACTCTATTGATTACTAAATGCACCTCATGGACTGCATTGAGTGCAAGGTATGACAGTTGTTAGAGTGGTACCACAGAGTGCATTAGTTGACTTTTGGAGTGCAAATACTAATTCTCTAATAAAAACAAAAATAAAGAAGGGGTTCGGAATACGTTGATGTGTCCATGGGTGGAGGCAGCATAGGACCAGGGGGGGTCCAGGTGCCCCCTGAGTTTTTGAAAATTAAAATTTTACCCTATATTTGTTTTTAGTATTTTACATTTAGGCCCTCCCTCAACTTATTTAGACCCCCTTCAACATATGTTTAGGCCCCCCAAAGGGGTCCAAGGGTTAATTTAGTGTCATCAATTACATACATATTGATATATAGGTATATACAACTCAAAAGGGAATGTGCCTAGACTTTTGAAAATTACACTTTTAGTGTGAGAATTTTATGCGTTTTAGAAATAGGCCCCCCTAGAATTTTGAAAGACACTATACAATATTTACGTGTCACCAAATAGATTCATATTATAAGCATATTCCAAAAAAATCGCAATTGTGTACAAGCAGATCCTAAAAAAATCGCCAATTATATATAAATAGACCTCAAAAAATTCGCCTCGGGGGCACTGCCCCTGAACCCCCGTATACCCTAGGCCCCTGACTAAAATTCCTGACTCCGCCCCTGGATGTGTCTGAAAAAAAGACAATGATTTAAGCTTTGCAATGCACGGAGGCTTGAGGAGATGGTGCTCTAACTTCTTGTTCAAATGGAACCAGTTGTTAACCCGTGCTATGCAATGGTTGGTTGACTAAATATTGTCTTCGGCATTTCCTTTTAAACGAAAACATAACCATTTAAAAAAAAAAAAAAAAGGTAACGTATTAAAATCAAGACTTCTTGACTGAATTCGTGTGATCACCACCGCTTTTTGAATGCTTTGAACTTTGACTGACATGTTAAGGTTTTTAGATTTGAAAAGAACTGTATGGTGTATGTATTGCCCACACGTCTGGGATAAGGCTAGAGCATGTGAAAATGGGTGCTGGAACTCAACAATTTCTTTTGCCTAGGACTGTTGGGATCCTGATTGGCCTTTGTTTAGGTGTGTATGGGTGTATATATATATATATATATATGTATATATAACTTTAATCCTTGATTTTGATAACAGATTAGTTGTACATGTTGGTGTATTATGAACTTGTTTGGGGTTACATTTTATTAGCTAAGTAATGAAAAGAGTCGAAGTGAAAACAATGGAGAGACAGAGAGGCAGTAACAATTTCATTTGGCCAGAGTTTTCATTCATTAAATATAGTACAACCATACAAAGGGTCTCCATAGGACCCCAAACAGACATTGGGACCCCATATAGGACTTATAGCAAATATAATAGTGGCACACAAAATGATAAAAAATAATAATAATAATAATAATAATAAATAAATAAAAAATCCACACAAAACAATTACAATAGCAGCTACAAATAGGGGTGGGCACACTTCGGGTTGACCCGAAGTTTCAACACAATTCCGGTCAGATAAAAATCGAGTTGAAATTTGTTCAGTTCAAAACCGAACTGTTTTAGAAAGTTTGGTTCGGTTTTTGGGAGGTGCAAACCGCGCAATTAGTTCGGTCGAAACGGAAAATCCGAAATTTCAATAATTATATAAATGTTGTTAAGGTGTCACGACCCATCCCACTATGCGTAGAAATAGGACACGTGGCACGCCATCAAGGCTTATCCAGTTCCATTAAAGTAAAATAGCAACGGAAAATATTATTAAAATTCATTAAATTCAGAGTTATAAAAAGTTTTGGCCATTTAAATCCTTTCAAAAGAAAACAGTTTTGAAAATAGAGGTCCAATCGACTGATCGAGGATCTGGTCGACTGGTGATCTCAAACAGAAAAGTTTCAAATTATAACAGCTCATCCAGTCGACTGTGTCGGGGACCCAGTCGACTGGTGCCTAAAATTATCAGTCGACTGAAAATATCCAGTCGACTGGTACCCTAATCCAGCAGAATGTCATGGCATGGGGCTCCATCCAGTCGACTGTTTTTTCAACCCAGTCGACTGAATCTCAGACGAAACAAAGCAGTAACCAATTCAACACAGTGATCCAGTCGACTGGATCAAAAACCAGTCGACTGGATCAAAAACCAGTCGACTGGATCAAAAACCAGTCGACTGATTTCTATCAACAAAACTCAAAACTACAGCTTTCCCACTCAAGGTTCTCCCAACTCCAAACCAACATATATCCACTCTATTCCATCGTTCAAAAACATAATTACAAGAGCGTTTACTAGGGATCATAAGTACTAAATCTAAGTTCAGATTATACTACAACATACTACGAATTCAAGGTTATTATTACAAGTTCGGAGTATAACAAAAGTATGGACAATTGAATACCGGCATTCTACGGCCTCACTCTTCATGCTTCTTTTTGCCTTTCTTTTTACCTGCAATGGAGTAAGTCTCCACTGCTCAGCTATATGCTGAGTGCACAAGTCTAACATATGCAATATATGATAACCATGCTTTAATCTCATAAATCATATCAATAGTCTCTAGGGAGAAAAATACGCATTCATCCGGTAGCGGCAAGTCCAAGCCTTAAACCGCGATGTCAATGGCAAGTCCAAGCCTATAACCATTACATCCCCACAAGTGCCATGGCAAGTCCAAGCCTACAACCATGCACAGTAGCCGTCGTTACTCAAATTCTCAAAAATCGAGAAGCTTACTCCGGCATGAATTTATATAAGACTCCCCTTTGACCCACATAGACAACTCAATGTGCTCACATAAATTTAGACATGCTTTTCATAATTTAGCGCGCGCATAATTAACGGGCCTACAATTAACACATGGATTTTGCTCGGATCTCAATTTCGTCGTTGAAATATAAAACATGTATTTCTCTATATTTCACAAGTTAGGACTTCATACCTCGTGCGATTTCCCCCAAACTTTGAAGGATCGACTAGGAGGCTAATTAATCGTCTTATTTCGAATTTGAGAAAATTCCTACAAGTTTAACTAGGTTTTTCCCAAAAGTCTAAAATTAAGATTTTTACAAAAGTTGGCCAAACACTACCTAAGTAGTATCAAAATAAAGATCTTACTTTCACGAGTTCAAATCTTGAATTTGGTGAAAATCAGACGGACAAACGGTCACTGTTTGTAGTCGGAAAGCTCGTAGGAGCAAATCTCCTTTCTCTCTCCTCTCTCTAGATATTTTATAACTTTTGTGAGATATGAAATTCTCACCCCTCACTATATATAGACAAACTCTTCAGGAATCGCGTTTACCTCCCCATGAGTTCTCAAAACTTCTAATTAACCCATGAAACGTCGCACACGTTCATTTTATGCCTTTACGAGTAAAAATTATAAATTTCAGAAGTTTCCGACTAAGTCTCGTTTGGTCCAAAAATAACGTCCGAAAAATAAATTATGTGGAAATCTCTACACAACCTACCTTTTTATTTAACGTGTCACTCACGTTCTCACCACATTTCTCAAAATTGTATATAACAATATTGAAATTACCAGATATTATACTACACATGTATAATTCACTATTCACGAAATACCAAATATTTCGAATAACATTTGAATCACATAAATGCCATTTAATTGTGCCAATGCAAAATGAACTACCATGTTCCCGTGTCCCCACTGACACCTCACCGTTGACTCACAGTCAACCTCATCACCATTATCAACTAACATTGATAAACTTTCAAATTACAATATGCATGATAAAATTATGAATTCCTAGGACGGGTGTGACAACTCTCCCCTCCAAAAAGGAAGTTTGTCCCCAAACTTATACCTCATGCGTCGAACAAGTACGGATACTCATTCTTCATGTCTTCCTCACTTTCCCATGTAGCTTCTTCCACCGTGTGACTACGCCACAATACTTTTACCATCGGAATTGTCTTAGTTCTTAAGACTTGCTCTTTTCGATCTAGAATCTCTATCGGTTGTTTCACGTAAGTCAAGTCTCTCTGAATCTGTAGCGGTTCAGGTACAATGATCTTACTCGTATCAGTCATACAACGTCTCAACATAGACACGTGAAACACGTTATGCACAAATAATAACTCAACTGATAAAGCCAATCGGTAAGCCACCGGCTCTATCCTTTCTAGAATCTCAAACGGTCCAATAAATCTTGGGTTAAGTTTTCCTCGCTTTCCAAATCGGACAATGCCTTTCGAAGGCGATACTCGTAAGTAAACAAAGTCACCTACTTCGAACGTCATCGGTCGCCGTTTCGAGTCTGCATAACTCTTATATCGGCTCTAAGCTACCTTAAGTCGCTCCTGAATCAACTTCACCTTTTCAGTAGTCATTTGTACTATCTCAGGTCCTAACAACCTTCTTTCTCCAACCTCGGTCCAATAAACCGGTGATCGACGCTTACGACCATACAAAGCTTCATATGGTGCCATACCAATACTTGACTGAAATCCGTTGTTATACGCAAATTCAATCAATGGTAGGTGTTTCTCCCAATCACTCCCAAAATCCAATACACACAATCGCAACATATCCTCTAACGTCTGAATCATACGCTCCGACTGTCCATCGGTCTGAGGATGAAATGCAGTACTGAAACTCAACTTCGTACCTATAGCCTTTTGCAGACTTCCCCAAAACCTTGACGTAAAACTACTATCACGATCCGATATGATCACGACTGGTACCCCATGTAGTCTTACAATCTCTCTCACATACAATTCTGCTAACTTGGATAGTTTAGTCGTCTTGATCGGTAGAAAATGAGCTGACTTGGTTAATCGGTCAACTATAACCCAGATCTTATCATTCTTGTTGAACGATCGTGGGAATCCCGAAACAAAGTCCATCGTGATCTCGTCCCACTTCCATTCTGACACTGGCAAGGATTGTAGTAATCCCGCGGGTACTTGTCTCTCTGCTTTGACCTATTGACATGCCGAACATTCAGATACAAACTTTGCAACTTCACGCTTCATACCCTTCCACCAGAAGTTTTCTCTCAAGTTTCTGTACATCTTATTACTTCCCGGGTGCACTGAATATTTCGTACTATGAGCTTCTTCTAGAATCCTCTCTTTCAAGTCTTTCACATTCGGTACACATAATCGGTTCTCAAACTTCAGAATTCCTTGTTCTAATACCAAACCAGGTCGCTTTCCCAAAGGTATCTCGTCTCTCATTTTGCATAAGTAAACATCGTAAAACTGTTCCCTCTTGATTTCATCAATAATATCGGGGTGTGCTACAATCGCCATCATTAAGCCATCATTTGTTCCTGGAATCACATCCAATTCAAAGCGTTCCATTTCTTTTACCAATTCCTTTTGTTGTGTTAGCTCGTCGGCTAAATTCCTCGGCGTCTTTCGGCTTAATGCATCGGCTACTACATTCGCCTTTTCCGGATGGTACTCAATCGAAAGATCGTAATCCTTCATCAACTCTAACCATCTTCGCTGTCTCATATTCAAGTCCCGTTGGGTGAAAATTTATTTCAAACTCTTGTGCTCCTGAATATCTCACACTTTTCCCCGTACAGGTAGTGTCTCCAAATCTTCAAAGCATGAATTACCGCGGCCAATTCAAGATCATGAGTCGGATAATTTACCTCGTGTGTCTTTAGCTGTCTAGAAGCCTAGGCAATCACCTTGCCACCTTGCATAAGCACACATCCCAACCCTTGATGCGAAGCGTCACTATAGATCACAAATCCTTCGATTTCGGATGGTATTGTCAGAATGGGTGCCCTTGTCAACCTTGACTTCAACTCCTGAAAACTGTCTTCACATTCTTGACTCCATTCAAAGGTAATCCCTTTCCACATCAGCTTGGTCATAGGTAAAGAAATCTTTGAGAAATGTTCAATAAAACGACGGTAATATCCCGCTAATATTCCCAAGAAACTTCAAATTTCAGATACAGATGTCGGTGTTTGCCAATTTGATACAGCTTCTACTTTGTGAGGATCAACTGAAACTCCATTCTTGTCAATCACGTGACCAAGAAAAGTAATACTAGACAACCAAAATTCACATTTCTTGAATTTACCAAATAATTGTTTCTCTCGCAATCTCTGAAGTATCAACCTCAAGTGGTTCTCGTGTGCTATCTTACTCAGTGAATAGATAAGGATATCGTCAATGAATACAATCAAAAAATCATCCAAATAATCCTTGAATACTCGATTCATAAGATCCATGAACGCGGCTGGTACATTCGTAACCCCAAACGGCATAACTTAGAACTCATAGTGTCCATAACGCGTTCTGAAAGCTGTTTTCTCAACATCTTCGGCCTTCACTTTCAACTGATGGTAACCTGATCTCAAATCTATCTTCGAAAATACTTGAGCCCCACGAAGTTGATCAAATAGATCATCAATTCTCGACAGTGGATACTTATTCTTAATTGTTAACTTGTTCAACTCTCGGTAGTCGTCGCACATACGCATTGAACCATCTTTCTTCTTTACGAACAACACTTGAGCTCCCCATGGCGAAATACTTGGTCGAATGAAACCCTTGTCAAGTAGTTCTTGTAATTGGATTTTCAGCTCTTTCAATTCTATGGGTGCCATTCTATACGGTGCCTTTGATACGGGTCTTGAGTCTGGCATGACTTCAATAGTGAACTCAACCTCTCTCTGAATAAGAACATCTGGTAGGTCATGAGGAAATACATCTGGATATTCTCGCACTATCGGAATGTCTTCTACTTTTAATTCGGTCGCTGAGACATCAGTCACTGAACATAGGAATCCTTGACATCCCTTTTTCAATAACCTTCCAGCTCGGATAGCTAAAATCAAATACGGCAGCGGTATAACCCCACTCCCTTGGAAACAAAAGTTCCCATGTACCGGTGATCAAAAATTAACCTCTTTTCGTTCACAATCTATTGTGGCTTGGTTAAGGGCTAACCAATCCATTCCCAGTATCACATCAAAATGGTTCACCACAATTGGTATAAGGTCTATAGTCATCAACTTCTCGCCTAGTTTGATCTCACAGTTCTTATATATAGTAGACATCATTATTGATTTACTAAGTGGCACAGCAATAGACAATTCATATCCTAACGGTGCCGATTTAACATTTAAATGTTCAACAAAGGCATGCGATACAAATGAATACGTAGATCCCGAGTCGACAAGTATGCGTGCTAAGTGTGAACATACAAGCACCATACCTGAGCCTACTGTCTCTGAAGCAGTCATATCTCCTGGGTTCATCTGATATGCTCTTCCTTGACGTTGTTCAGTCCTTTGTCCCCCGTCATTGGATTGTCTAGGCTTCGACCCACTGGAAGCCATAGAACTAGCTCCTTGCTGAGGAAACTTCCTCGGGCAATCCTTGGCTTGGTGCCCAAATACTCCACAATCATAACACTTGCCTCTCATGTCGGGTGTTGAATTAGTACTACTCCCGCCTTGGTTCTTGTTCTTGGGTTTGGTCATGAAACATCGGCCTGAGTGTGGTCGGTTGCAAAGTGAACACAACGGTAAAAAATGCCTCTAGTCGGTTTGGTAAGACGATGGCTCGTCGATCTGACGCACAGAAAAAAAAAAAGCACAAAGGGAAAGGTAAAGAAAAAGTCAAAGCAAAGAAGAAGAGAGGAGGAGGGACAAACATGGAGGGAGCCTCTTCTGGGATGCCTTCCGAGGCTGAGGAGCATGATTTTGATGACGAGATTGATCCTATCATTGAGGTGCAGTAGTTCGAGCTGAGACAGAGGGCTCAGGCTCAGACCCAGGGAGAGTCTTCTGTGTCTCTCCATACTATTCATGCGCTGCTCGTCGAGGAGTGAGAGGCACAAATATGACTCGAGGGTAAGGTTGATCATTTGACGGCTCAACTTGATGCCGCGTTAGTTCAGCTGGGAGTCGCACAGTCCCTTCACACACCATCTCCCTCTACAACACCGCCTACCACTCCCTCTGTACCATCCACCTCCGGTCCATCATCATCTGCAGCTCCACCTCTCGGGTTTGAGCCACCACCTCCACCACCTCCGATCGTGATAGTTCCGTCATCTCGTCCACTACAGGATTCGATCGTGAGTGACCTGGCGACTGCTCCTGCTCCTGCGGTTGCTGAGGGTGGAGGCGGGATGACTACTTCTGCTGCTGACGCTTTGACCTCTCTTGATCCGACTGATGTTTTTGATCCCGCTCACGATGAAATTATTAGGATCGATTAGGTTATGCGAGTTGAGTGAGTGAGAGTTTTGTTGTTTTTTTTTTCTTTTATGTTCTCTCCTCTTTCCTTGGCTATGTTTTTGGATATGATCAAATTCTGATCACTGCTCTGTTCCTTTATTGTTATTATATTTCCAGTGATTGGTTCTGATGGTATTTGTAGTTCATGTTCTGTAATTCTCTATATATTGATCTTGTTTTTGGAGATTGTATGTCTTTATTATAGGTTGCTATGACTATTGCTATTCGATTGCTTATAAACAAGTGAAACATATCCTTTTTTGTTTGAAAATCAATTTCTGAGAAGATTGTTGTTTTTAGTTGGGGGTAGAATGTGTAGATAGGCATTCACCTGCACACTTTACACTTAGCACCTTAGGGTTCCAATATCACGTAACATCCAATTTTGAGGTTGATTGTGAAAAAATTTTCAACTTCAATGATTAATAATAAGAACAACTTTGAACTTTCTCACCTAATTAGCTATTTATTATGCAATGACACATTCATGTTATTTCTTGTCCTTATATGGATTCTATTTATGCATTTTTCTAACACCATTGGGATGATCGCATCTATTGAATATTCATGTATCCAATAACCACGCGCACTTGTTGATAGTTACATAAAGAACCTAAAAGGGAGTTAAAACGACTATAGTGCTTAGAGAATGAGTGGTGGAGACTAATAACCCCTAGTGAGCTTTTGAACTATTCTTCATTTCTAAGGAATTAATACATAAATTCGAGTCGTTGATTTATTATATGTAGAAATTCGTTGTGAAAGTCTCATTATTCCTTGCTTTGACTACTTGTTAGAGGAGAACGTTCAAGAATTACCAACTTAAATTCGATGAACACCAAAATGTGAAAACTAAAAAGGTAGGAAGATGAGTTAAGCACATTATCACATGCACTAACCTATCCCTAGATGTGTGGGCAATATATACACCATTCAGTTATTTACAAATCTAATAACCTCAACAAGTCATTCAAAGTTGAAAGCATTCAATTAGCGTTGGTGATCACACGAATTCAGTCAATAAGTATTGATATTAATATGTTACTTATTTCTCTCTCTCTCTCTCTCTCTCTCTCTCTCTCTCTCTCTCTCTCTCTCTCTCTCTCTCTCTCTCTCTCTCTCTCTCTCTTTTAAATGGTTATGTTTTGGAAATGCCCAAGACAACATTTAGTCCACCAACCAATGCATGGCATGGAATATCAGCTGGTTCTATTTGGACCAGAAGCTAGATCACCATCTCCTCAACCCTCCGTGCATTGCAAAGCTTAAATCATTCTCTCTTTTTTCAGACACATTAATGTATTTGGAACCCCTTCTTTATTTTTGTTTTTATTAGAGAATTATTATTTGCACTCTAAAAGTTAACTAATGCTCTCTCTGGGACCACTCTAACAACTGTCATACCTTACATTTAATGTAGTCCATAAGGTACATTTGTTAATCAATGGAGTGCGAATAGCATTGTCTTTCTATTATTACAACAAAAAAAAAATTGCTATGTTTTATTCTATCTTTCATTAATTTTTGAAGAACAAAAAAGAAAAGAAAAAAAGAATGCCCTTTATAGGTAATCGATCAAAAACTAAATGCAACGATAATTAATCTAAGGAAGTCAATTCGTTTGGAATAGCTTTTTCGGGACTAAATCTAAGGGAAGAAATGCATTATTACACAAGTCGCACCAAACGTTGTAGTTACTTCTTCCTACGTGTTATAAATTGCATCGTACCAAATGTTGCGATTACTAACTCCCAATGTGTTACAAGTTACACCAAAATCACACCCTATTTTTATTTAGAGTAATGCTAGGTACACCTAAACAGAATACCTAAACTATCCACCTGCTGATGTGTCGTGGCATTTTGGAAATTAATTCGAACTTTATTTCGTAACTGATTAATGATTCTGAAAATCCACATCAGCAGGTAGATAGTTTAGGTGTCTAGTTTAATTGTACCTAACATTACTCTTTTATTTATTATTTATTTTTTGTGGAGAATATCACACACTATTTAAACCCTACATTCTCATAATGCCTATGCTGGTCAATCACTTGCACCATTAATGTCCCAATGTTTTGGTGGCTTGCTAACAAGGTCATACAATTTGCACCAAAATAGACTTGTAGTAGATTATTGTTATGAATGCAGGCTAACGGAGACGATAATGGAGGTTACTGACAGGACGATGAAGCAAGAGATACTGAAGGACGTGTTGGATTAGTTTATTGTGTTTAAATATTTGTGGGTTATTTATTTGTTTGGGTTATAGCATTTGTTAAAACCAAGCAATTGGGCTATGGGCCTCTTTATTTCAAAAACCCAAACCCAAGCTAAAGTTTGATTTTAACTTCTATCCCACATTGAAATTTTACAAGAGTTTTTTACTACTTTTATATACTTTCCTTTCATAAGCTAATAAGCTTGTATTGGGGAAATGCTCTCTCGCGCGCGCACAGGGGGGGTCCTTTTCTTTCTTCACTGAATTTTTTTGGAGCAATTTATGAGCACTCAGTTTACTCTTCCAATTCAAGTGCATGTTTGGAAGAGTTAGTTGCTGAATCCTGGAGAACATAGCGCTGTGACCTTGTGCATCGAGTCACTGACTTAGAGTGACGGAATTGTTCTTAAGGACAGTGCAATACATTGCACGCCTCAACGAAAAAATCATAGTTTCATCCTTCAATTTCCAACAGGACGAGACAGAAGAAATGGCAAAAGTTAAGAAATTGGTCTGTGAAAGTTTGATGGAGGCTACTTGAGAGGATGATGTGTTGAGAAAGAGAGACTTAAGGGCAACATAGAGATTCTAGTTTGCGGTCAAACTACAAGGCCCAAGTCCCCTGAAATGACATGGACGTCAAAGAAAGGGGTTAATTAAAGAAGCATAGAAAATATCCAAAGAGGTCATATAAATAAAGAAACGGTAGCTCAAAAGGGATCCTACATCTAGGTGAACACCAATCGAACACATTGATTGTTAATCAACTAGAACTTGGTCAAGAAGTCAACCATAATTATAAGAAGTCAAGCAGGCCAAACAGAGCCCTAGAAGGTCTACCGATTTGTCCCTAGGCCACACTCCTGTCTAGACCTGGCAAATGGGCGGGTTTGGGCGGGTTAGGGCTGGGCTGAGGCCGGGTCGGGCCCAAAACAGGCCGGGTTGATACCGGGTCGATATATAACCGGGCTGGGCCGGATCGGGCTTGACAGGGTAAGCCCTCTTTCTTCTTCTTCTATTTCCTTTTTTTTTTGGAGACCCACTGCCAAAAGCCTTGTTTGGGAAGAAAAAAGAGATGAGGGGAGATCAAATACGAAAAAACAAAGAAAACAAATGCAAATACAAAAAGAAAAAAAATACTTGGAAATTTTTTTTTTTGATAGGAAAAAAAAAACACTTGGAAACAGAATACACAAACCCCAAAAAAAAAAAAAACAAAAAAAACAATTCTGAAAGAACCCACAACTGAAGCTTCTACTGCAACAATCTCTCTCAAAGCATAACCCCTCCTGTGAATTAATTAAAATTTGCTTCCTTCTGAATGTGTGTAGAGAGAGAGAGAGAGAGAGAGAGTCCCAATAATGAATTTGGTCTGTTGGGTTTTAGAGAGAGAGAGAGAGAGAGAGAGAGAGAGTCCCAATAATGAATTTGGTCTGTTGGGTTTTAGAGAGAGAGAGAGAGAGAGAGAGAGAGTTTTTGGGAAGTAAGGAGTGTGAGTGTGACGGCTGGAGAGCTTAAAATAATAATGAATTAGGTTTTTAAATGAGCCATCCTCAGGCCCGTGCAAGCCCGCTATAAAGAATACACTTCTTCCAGTGAGCCCGACTTCGGCCCGTTTATTAAAGGCATTCCAACCCAAAAACAGTTGAGTTCGGGTTTTAACGGGCTGGTGTATCAATCGGGCTGGAATTTGCCAGGCCTACTCCTGTCAAATTGGACACTTCCAACATTATCCAAACCACATCGACAAAATGTGTATCAAGACTAGCTGACAGTCTTTTTTTGGGTTGGTCTGGTAAAAACTCAGTCAAGTTCAAGGCTAGTTAGGATACTCAAATGCCAAAAATGATGATGTACGTCATGGCATCGAAAAGTAAACATAGGGAACCTATGCTCCATTCCAACCGAATGCATACGAATAAAAGTCGATTACATGCTTCCAAATCTTAAGTCCCGATTAGACAATAATATGTTCATACAACAAAAACTGACCCTTGTTAATTTCAAGTTAAATTTCTAAGCATGCTAATCTATCATTAATATCTCCACATCTCGTGCATCAGCATTATAACCTGCAAAAGAACTGGGGTGGTGTGAGCACGATGACTCATAAGAGAATTATCGAGAAAATAACTATTTAAGCCATGACAATTATAAAAAATAAATGCTCATGTTCCAGTACCATGCACAATGTATACTATATGCCATCAAGGCATGCCCCCAAAACCAAGATCAACACAAAGCAATCAATCTCAACCAAATCATAACTGGTTCTCAACGTCAAATAGCTCAAGTCCATAAGAAGGCCAATTCTCAACCCTCCTTTAATTCTGTCCCACTTTGGATATATTAAAAAAAATCAAACACGTGCCTTTAAATACAAAAAATAGTTTACGGGACTATTACTCTAAAGTATTACAGAGACAATGCAATACTCACTACCATTTACGAGACTTTCTCTTAAGGAATACAAAAATCACCATGACTTACCACCGTTAACAAGACTACAACTCCCGAGGAATACGGAGACCAAATGCAGCTCATATTATGATATATGCAATTTTGCACAATTCCATTTCTCCACAAATGGTAATGAGCCAATGCATGAGAACATTAGCATATAAAGAAGTGCTACGTCCAAAGCACTAAAAATTATAGCTAGGCATTTTGTCATAACCAACATAATTAAATAAAGGGTAACTTACACCAAAAACCCCTCAACTATGACCCCTTTTCCACTAATACTCCCTGAACTAAAAAGAAAACAAATTGACCCCCTCATCTATCTAAGTTGAAGTGCTTGTAAACACAGTTAAGGCGTTAACGGAAATAAGAAATGACTAATTTACCCACTTGGACAAGTCAGATCTGTTACCACTATCACGACCCATCGCACTACGCGTGGAAATAGGACACGCAACATATATACCATCAAGGCTTACCCAGTTCCATTAAAGTAAAATAGCAGCGGAAATTATAAGTGAAAAACCATTAAAATCAGAGTTATAAAAAGTTTTGCCCAATTTGAATAGTTCCAAAAGAATTCATTTTGAGAAGTAGAGGTCCAGTCGACTGAAGGCCCTAAGCAGTAAGTATAAAAAGTCCAAGGTTCATTCCAGTCGATTGTGTCAGGGACTCAGTCGACTGGATCCTTAATTTATCAGTCGACTGGTGCCTTTTCCAGTCGACTGGACACTATGCATGCAGAACATGGTATTTTTGTGCAGAAACCAGTCGACTGTTTCCTCACAAACCATTTGACTAAAACATGGACCAGTCGACTATTTTCTCTCAGAAAAGTCCAATTCTGGAGCCTTCAAAACCAAGGGTCTCCGAACCAAGTTCCAACAATAACATGATTATAATTCACGATTCAACATATATATATATATATAACGTTTACTAAGGAATTACAAGTACTACAACTAACCCATGATTCCATTACAACATATTACAATAACCAAATCCTTATTACAAGTTTTGGAAAGAGACAAAAGTATGAACAAGTGTGATTCCCCAGTGTTCTTCGACCTCACTCCTCACGCTTCTTCTTGTCTTTCATCTTACCTGCAATGGAGTAAATCTCCACTGCTCAGATTTGAGAGGAAAATTTGGGGATTAGGACAATTTTGAGAGGGAAATGAGTTTGTTGTTTTAGCAAGGAAAATATTTCATTGTAAAAAATGTTTTCCCAAATTTGAGGCAAGGAAAGAAAGAATTCATTGCTAAATATATACTTTTAGCAAGGGAAAAAAGCTTCCTTGCTAAAAATAGGTATTAGCAAGGAAAACATTTCCTTGCCAAAAAGTATTTTCACAAATATTTACTTAACTTTAGGTAAGGAATAACAATTTCCTTGCCAAAACATACTTCTAGCAAGGAATTTAATTTTTTTCGTTGCCAATTAATTCACTTTAGGCAAGAAAAATAATATTTTCTTGCCAAATACTCCACTTTTTGCAAGGAATTATCATTTCCTTGCCTAACATGTATGTCTTTAAGCTTTTTAGCAACATAATCAAATTTCCTTGCAAATAGTATACTTTTAGCAAGAAATCTTACCTTTCCTTGCCAAGCTTCCTTGCAAAAACCTATTTTTGTTGTAGTGACATTTGCAATATATGATAAAACATGATTTAATCTCACAATTCATACAAATAGTCTCTAGGGAGAAAAATACGCATTCATCCGGTAGCGGCAAGTCCAAGTCTTAAACCGCGATGTCAATGGCAAGTCCAAGTCTATCAACTATAAGTGCCATGGCAAGTCCAAGTCTATCAACTATAAGTGCCATGGCAAATCCAAATCTATCAACCATGCACAGTAGCCGTCGCTACTAAAATTCTCAAACATCGAGAAGCTTACTTCGGCATGAATTTGTATATGACTCCCCTTTGACCCACATAGACAACTCAACGGGCTCGCGTAAAAGTAGACATGCTTTTCACATTTAATCGCGTGCATAATTAACGGGCCTAAGATTAATACGTGGATTTTGCCCGGATCACAATTTCGTCATCGAAATTTAAAACATGTATTTCCTTATATTTCACAAGTCAGAACTTCATATCTTGTGCGATTCTCTTCAAACTTTGAAGGATCGACTAGGGGGCCAATTAAACGTCGGATTTCAAATTTGAGATGATTCCTACAAGTTTATACTTGTTTTCTCCAAAAGTCTAAAAATTAAATTTTTATAAAAAATTTCCAAACTTGGCCTAAATAGTATCAAAACGTAGGCCTTACATTCACGAGTTCAAATCTTGAATTTGGTGAAAATCTGACGGACGAAAGGTGTATGTCGCCGGCAAGCCCGTGACAACAAATCTCCTTTTCTCTCTCCTCTCTCAAGATATTTTGTAAAGTTTTTGACAAATGAATTCTCATCCTCATCTATTTGTAGGCAAACTCTTTGGGTATTACGTTTACCTCCCCGCGAGTTTCTCAAGCATCTAATTAACTCTTGAAACTTCGTACACGTCTATTTTATGCCTTTACGAGTGAAAATTATAAATTACAAAAGTTTTCGACTAAGTCCCGTTTGGGTCCAAAATCACGTCCGAAAACAAAATTCTGTGGAATCTCTACACAACCTACCTTTTATTTAATGTGTCACTCACGTTCTCACCACAGTTCTCAAAATAATATTCAACGATATCGAAATTACCAGAAATTACACTACACAGGTATAATTTTACTATTCATAAAATACCAGATAAAGTCAAATAACATTTAAATAATATAAATGCCATTTACTCATGCTAATGCAAAATGAACCACCATGTACCCGTGTCCTCACCGACACCTCATCATTGACTCACAGTCAACTCCTTCTCAATCCAAATATCAATTAACATTGATATACTCACAACTTTCCATTTATGTATGATAAAACTATGAAATTTTGGAACGGGTATGACAACCACAAACGTCATTCCTCTGTAACTTCTAACCAAACACACCCCTATTTTCCCATTTTCTCTCCTCTGTCCTCTCTCCCATCCGTGTTGAAACTCACCCCACTGGGCACTAAACTTCTGGAATTGCCGTCTTCGTTGTCGCAACAACAACAAGAAGTATGGAAATGCAGAAACTGAACTTTTGCAAAAATTCATAACCCAAAATTTCTCTCTACAAGTACCCAGCAGAGACCGTCCTTCCTTATTGTGTGGGTGTATATATATAAATGTATCCTAGAAATTTGTATGTATTAGTATTAGATTTTGGGTTTGATTTTTAAAGTTATAAACCAATCGAATTAATCCTCTGATTGCATACTCAAGTGCTTTCATTCTGAATTTCTTGTTCTTAGATTACCTCAATTATGTTTCAATGCTTAATTTACTGTTGTACAAATGAGATAATGAGAATACAATAATTATGCCAAGGACAAACCCTAGCCACCCAGTAGAATTTGATCTACTTTTGATGATTTCCGATAGAAAGTTCAATTTCTAAATTTTTGTTACTTTTGGTGGTAGATGGAGAGAGAGAGAGAGAGAGAGAGAGAGAGAGAGAGAGAGAGTTGCAGACAAGTGTGGTTAGCAGCTAATGGTGGTGATGTTTTTGTCCACCCAATTGCCGAAAGACAAAATTGAGGCGAAATGAAGATTGAGAGAATACAAAGGGAAGAAAGAGATTGGGGCAAAGAGGATAGAGACAAGAGACAGAGGTGACGATTGTTTTAGAGAGAGAGTGATTAATATGGGGTACGAGATCTCAGACTTTCACTAAAAGGGTAAAAAGGGAAGATCAAAAAATTACTCTTCTCACATGAAATATTTATGTTAGCGTTTGGACATAAAAATAACAGAAGGGATTGAAGTGCTAAAACCTAATACATGAAGAGGTTGACCCGTCGGGTAAAATAGTTCAAGGACCGATTAAAAAAGGGTCATAGTTGAAGGGGTGTATGTGTAATTTACCCTTAACTAAAGTACCCATCTCAAATGACAATCTCATGCTTGTCATTATAGAACACCATCTAGGCATTTAATCAAATACCAAATAAATAAGGGTTAAATACACTTACACCCCCTGTTGTTTGGCCGTTTTGCACTTACCCCCTTGTGATTTAAATTTTGGCACTAATAACCCTATGGTTAAGATTAAAGTGCAACCGTTAAATATGTTATGAATACTTTTAGCACTAATACCCCTTGTGGCTTGGCCGATTTGCACTCCCTCTTCAATTCCTTAGCAAATTTTAACATTGCACTTTAGTCTGAACCATAGGAGGTATTAGTGCCAAAATTAAACCACAAGGGGGTAAGTGCAAATCGGCCAAACCACATGGGGTGTAAGTGTATTTAACCCAATAAATAATTATACATTTCAAGCTTCTTATCACATACTAATTTCACCACCTTAATCGTTGATATCACTTCATGTGACACAAACACAAACACAAACACAAACACTATGGATCCAATAATAAAGCATGTCTGTATAACAAACCTTTAGTATGTAAAGCTAATGTAGGGGCTATTACCTTCCTTGTAAATCTAAAACTATTCCTTTACAAGAAAGGGCTTACTAATGTAAAGCTAAAACAGAACAACCCCACCCCCTCCCTCTTTTCTTTTTCAATCCACCAACTTCAAACATATTTTAGTCTTTCTTGTTTTTTTCTTCAAGATGTCTGTGTGATATGTGTTGTGGCTGTGTATTACACTTCTTATTCTTAATAGTTTCCTTCATATGACTGCTATGTATTGTGAAGTCCTAATAAATTACACACAGAAATCGTATCAGAAGACCACTATTTGAACAAATCCAAATGCAGCGCACATAAATATACACTAGTTACTTTGAAAGTATCAAAATAGTTTCTGAAAAATGATTTACGCCACCATCATGTTTCTTGTTAGCACCACCATTGTTCTTGTGGTGCTTGTTAGCACCACCATTGTTCTTGCCGGCACCACCTTGGTCTGCAGCCCTAAAACATCTCTTCATCTAGCTCTCTGAGTCATGGGTTTTCATGCCCTCATGCCTCTTAGCAGGAAACTCTAATTCAAAATCCAATTACAATAACAAAGTTAAATACCAGTCTTAGAAATTTAGACTCAGAAATTGTCTCAATTTTTTTTGTCTATTTCAAAACCCAAACACTAATAAATAGTATCTAATATTCATTGAGTTCACACACTATGTTTAAAATCCCTATTCAAACATAATTTTCAAAAACAACCCCCCCCCCCCCCCCCCCCCCCCCCCCCTTCCCCTCCAAAAAAAAAAAAACCTCAATTAGAAATCCAATATTCAAACCCAAAGAAATAACATAATCAAAATTGCTCTTCAAAAACCATTTTGGAAACCCCAAGGAAAACCCTAACAAAGGACCTTACCTCGTCAGTGAAATTAGTGAGATGATATTATCAGAGTAATGGAAATATTCTCGGTTATGTTCCCTTCTCTTCTTCGTGAAAAAACGTGACACAGTTTAGTGATCTTCTTGCCTCATCCTCATGCTTTACTAAGGGTTTTTAGAAATGTTACCTAACCCTACTAGATGGAGTGATACTTAATGTCAATAATCAATTTCTTAGATATCTATTGTTGAGAATTATATGCAATACTATAATAAAGAATCTTATGTGCAAGAAAATTGAGAATATCTAATTTATATACTACTAGAAATTGCACTTGTCCAGGACACTATCCAACAAATAAATAGTAAATAAATAAGAAAATAAAAATTTTAACCTTAATTAAACATATGTTCATAAAATAATTTTTGTAATATTCGTATTAGATGCATAGATTAGTGGGCTTCTCTCCATATATGATGTATCGAGACCATCACTCTGCTAGTTCAGCAAAACAAATCACTCCAGAGAAGATTGATAAAGCTGACCCACATAAGATGAATAGAATTTGTCTGTACAAGACAAAATAGTAAATAAGAAATGAACCCTTATAACTCTATACTGTCTGTAAAAGCACCAAAGCGCTCTCATGTTTTACACATTTCAAAAATGACTATATTATCCTTCAAATACTCTTATGTCATTTCTCATTACCAATACCCTACACATATTTTCTGGAAGGCAAAGACACGTAACCGAATGGAATTCCAAAAGAACATGCATTACCTTCTTCTACCACAATAGAGAATTTTGAAACTGGGCCACAATCGTTCATGTCCAAGTTGGGGATAAACTTTTGGGAACCATAGCGTTGCCCTTTTAACTTAACCAGGAGTGGCTACCGAGTGGTGGTTCTATTTATTGTCCTCATTAGCTAAATGAAATACAACAGATATGCTTTTTAGTCAAAAATGTAAGAATTGTACAGAAGTCTAGAATTAGAAGATTGGAAAGAAGTAGGATTGTAGGTTGCACTATTGGATGGTTTGACCAAATGAGAGCCTCACCTTTTTATAGGGAACTAAGAATACAATGTACGGTCTAGATCATTTCGATTTAACGATCATCATCAATCATCTTGAATACTCTTAGGAAATGTGTAGATATTTGCAAGCTCTATCAGCTTCTAGAATTCTATATAGAAGTCTACAATGTACAAAATATAAAAGTACATAGGAAGTCCTAAATTCTACTAGAATGTACAAGTTCTCCAATGCACTAGAACCTTCCTCCATTGGCTGCACACCAAATGTTTGAGAAAATGCCACGTCGTAACACTATGTGGGTCTTTTCTAAAATATAATTTAAAATGTGGGGGTAGGATTGTTATTTTAGTAAAATGAGATTAAATTAGGGAAGTTGACCATAGCTCCCGTTCCCTAATATGGACCAAAATATGCAATAGGTTTGCGCGCATTGTTTTTCATGCTAAAAGTCCTCGAGTATTTTTGCGAACAAAATGAGCATAAAATGCTATTAACGTGTCTTTCCCCTTATTTTCAGCAACTTTCCAAAACAATTATTTTTTTGATTTTTGATTTTGTAAGTTTTTCAATCTTCAAAATGCCATAACTTTCAAAATACGCATTATCGGTAATATTTTCGGTACCGTAAGTTTTGGGCCACCATTGATATATGTACGTATGTACACACATACACACACACACACACACATATATATATTTGATACCCACATATCATTCAATTCGTTGAGATATACATGGAATATGAGTTTAAGAGACTCGCCGATTCGCATTAACAGAGGATTGAGCTGCCGAGAATTTTTGAGAAAAATCGTGATAAGTGAATGAAAGTGTGAGAGTTGTGTGTTTATATTAGCGTTGCAGAGAGAGTTGTGTTATATGCTTGTGGGGAGTGTATATACATATATTTATGAAATTATAGAACTTGGTGCCCAAGTTCTGTTTGTGGTTATCAGTCCGTACACACATCACACACTCATTAACCACATAATTTCACTCATTGCACTCAAGTGATTTGGGTTAGTTCTAGCAAATTAGTTAAGTTAGTTTAATAGTCAGTTAGGTTGGTTATGTAGATTAAGTTAGCTAAATTCGCTTTAGAGAAATATCACAAAACATAATCAATTGGGAAAACTTAAAGTATTGAACTTGCAAATTATAACACATATACTAATTATATATTAAAATAATAAAATCACTAGGAATATTACACTAATAAAATAAAACCGGTGTTTTATTTAATATATGGAATTGAAAATTACAGTTTGCTACACAAAGGAAGAGGAGAGGGAAAGAGGAAACCATTAACACACACCCAAACACACCCTACAACCTTAAGGTGAGTTTTAATTCATTGGGTAGCTTATTATTGACGTTTACACACGTTCAAAAGAAGGAAAGACGCACAATATGTCTTTTCCTAAATTTATGTTGTTGGACTACAGTCTCTGTTGGACTACAGTCTCTGGGAAAAAGACGTAGTCCCAATCGATTGGAACTTTTTTCCAATCGATTGGCATTTTGTCCCAATCGAGTGGCATTTTATCCCAATCGATTGGTATTGTTCGAGACCCAATCAATTGGACTTTTTCCTTATCGATTGTTACTTCTTTTATCCCAATCGATTGAACCTCTGTCTCAATCGATTGGTAGTTACAGAATATGGTTATTTCCTATAGTTTATATTATGAGCTGCTTAGTTGTTTAAATACTATTCCGTGATCCCCTGCATGCAATACTATTGTAATAAGAGATAATGGGATGCCGTAATGTAGTAACGTTAAGAATAATGGGTTAATGTTACGTTACGTTAGTTAACGTAGTAGTCATAAATCATTTTGGTTATCGTTCATTTTATTCAGAGTAGTTAGACTACATGGGAAATGTCATGTAATAGTGTTAATATGGAACTAAGTAGGTTTGCCAAGATTGAGAATCTTGCGTGAGCTGGTATTAGTCGTGATATGTGTCACACCCCAATTTTTGGACAACCTAAATATTCAATCAATTGCATATGCTAACCAATATCCAACAGCCCAAAAAACCAAGGCGACACCACACAAACCTCTGAAAAGATAAGTTTATTTAAAAGCATAATAGAATTTACTATTAAATAAAAACTTTGTTCAAAGCCACTACAAATGTCCCTTAACCCAAAATACAATTGTGGCCCATATTGCCAAAATAATAACTAAATATAAAATAATTTAAATACACTCTTCATCTTCAAAACAAATACCAGCTATACCAGACAATCTAATCAACTAAATCTACACAGATACATTTGACAACGTTTCACATAGAAACGCCCCCGAATGTTTAATGCACTAGGGTCAGTATTGCAAACAATACTGGTATAAGTTAATGAAAATATAAAACGAGTCTTTGGAAACAACGGTGTCCCATAGACTTTAAAAAAATACTCATACAAAAGATAAAGACATCTAATCATATAGTATCGTCACCCTAGAAATAAGTAACGCCATCACACTGACTACATGTCGGGTTAGAATAATAGTTCCACACACATTCAGGACAGAAGAGTAGTTTCCTTCAATATAGTGGCAGTTGTCCCAAACCCGAATAATAATTAACTGAATACTTATCGGTCGAATAACTATGGTGAGCCAGTCCTGCATAAATGTTAGTGGGCCCACCATGCTACAAAACAGGTTACCATAGTTCTAATCATACACATCCCTACTTTCTAAATTAAAAATCTAAGAGCTAATTATAATATCCTCCAACCACATAGTTCAGTAACACTACAACTTAAAATAACTTCCCACATAACAATCTGCCAAATGTAATTCAAAACTTAAGACACACAGTCTATGATTAAACTGAAACGCAAAAGTTAATCAGAATCATGTTTAATACATAATATTGAATTTTCATAATTTAAAAGTGAACGAAGAAATCTACATAAATTTCAAAGCCCAATTGCACTTTAAAAATCCAATAACTTCAATTTCGAGTTTAGTACCTCATGTTTACCACCTGGGCCACCCAACCATGGTTCAGCCTATACATATATTCCATGTGTACCCTGACATAACAACAACATCCACTCCAGTACCTATTTGGTTAGGGCATCAACCAAGTTGGAAATACACACAGAAGGTCAATCATTATGTTACGACGTCAAATAATGAAGTCGGGCATAAGGCTCATAAATCACACAGAGGCATAAAGATCACACAGTTTCGGCCCAATGGTAAACTCACATGAGAGCTACCAAAGAATTCAAATCACACTGAGAGGGAGGGTGGTGAACGTTAAGGATTTCTTTAACCATCTAGGTTCTTTAAACAGTTCATATAGCATACACACAGTTCAAGATCACATCATCTCTAACAATTTATGATTTCCCATAGACAATTACACACAACATTTTTCACACAGTTATTCTGAAGCACCCATAATCCTTTACATAGTTTCAAATTAACCAAATAAAGCTGCTACTGAAATGTAATGTTTTTGCCCAAACGGTGCAGAATTGGGAAAAACTTTCTAAACGAAAGTGTGCAGAATCACTTTTTACATGGACCACGTAGGCAAAATCTTAAAATACACAACTGAAAAATTCAGAAAAAAATATTACTAATAGCAAACTAAAAATGATTTTTTTCCAATTTTGAGATTTAATACTTTAGTATCAAGATTTACACCAAGAACCGATACAACCATGAAAAGAATGAAACATGTAAGGGTCAATGACATACACATTTGGATTCTTTCATTCACGTGAAATTAAATACACATCAACTTACATAAGTTATTGATCTTGTCAAAATCAAGATATAAAAGTATGCTTTGCTTTCTAAGGATTTGTAGTGTGGAAGTAAAGGTCGAACCCACAGAGATTGAAATACTAAAGCACTTTAATTTTAAAACCTAAATCTAGCTAATTAAGAAAAATGAATTTTGATTAAACTAAGAACAATGAAAGTAAATCTAAATTATGGAAGCAATTAAAAGTTGTTTTAATGAATATGTAAAGTGAATTTAGGATTGCAAATTCACCACTAGCTTTATAATAAGGGTATTTATGCATTTAATTAGCTTATTACGTTGGATGATAATGGGGAATTGTAGCTACAAGCCCAATTCCTCTGTCAAGAAAATAACTACGATTCAAGCACCAACATAATTCATCTTCGGTTAGTACAGAATGTCTCACACTAAACTAGGGTTGCGACACAATCCGTCTTTCCTAGGCATGAACTATTCGGCTACTTGATATCACAATTCAATTAAGCACCATCACATGTAAATAATCCATACAAGCACAGCAAATATAGATCATTGAGCACATCACATTCAAAATAGATCTAAGACAAGAATAGATTTTGAAAGCAATGATTTAATCAATAGAAGTTCGATTTTATTATAAAAAAATCCTCTGAACATGTAATCATCATCCATACATAATAAAACTAAAAGAAAAATATAAAATACACCCTATTACTTGGCTAGGGTTTCATTGAAACCCTATATCTAGGTTTAGTTGGCCATAGAAGCAACGATTGGCAAGAGATTGATGGAGGAGGCCATGGAAATCCTTAGTCTTCTTCTTCTTCTTCTTCTCTTTGCTACTCTCTCTTTAATGGCTGAAGTTTTGGTTGTGGAAGGATGTGTATAATGTTGTGTAACCTCAAAATTGATTTAGAATAGGATTTATATAGATTTTGGAAGGATTTAGGAAGCTTTCCTAAGCCTAATCACACTAAAACTGTTGTTTTTACGTTTCTGGACGTATTCAGTCAATTCGGATCGCACAGGGCTCTTCAGTACCTCGAAATACGCATTTTTGACTTTTTCAATGGGTCGCTCGTGTGGGTCGCACGAGCATGTCGCTCCAGCGAGATAGCCTTTTTCCAGCTTTTCTTAGATTTTCTCAACTTTGCACACCGATCGTAGAATTGCGATAACTTTTGACTCGGAGCTCGTATTGACTCACTATTTACGGCCACGCATCCGTAACTCAAAGATCTAAATTTCATATCTCTGGAGAAATTTCTCAAATTCAAAGTCTTCATGGTCAAAAATGCAATTTTTCAAGGCTGCTACTGCATTCAGCTTTCACTGGAATCAACTTTTGAGCCCAGAATGACTTCCAAAGCCACTAATCATTGGATTTTTGTGCATTTTCACATTAAAGCTCCAAAACCTACAAAATATAGAATACTTCTTAAAAAACAACTAATAACTAAATGAAATGGGCTAAGAAAACGTAGCTTAAGGACTATAAATGGGAACTATTCGTCGTTGATCAGTTATAGATCCATAAATATGATGAATTTCATGGAACATATATTCAAATCAACACATATATTCAAAGTAACATATTTGTGTGTGTGTATATATACATACGTGTATATATAAGACACATGTGTGTGATTAACTCACCTAATTAGGGCTTTAGGGTTGATGAATACGCAAAGCAAAGGCATGAGTTCCTCTTTTCTTCAGCTCTTTTCTTTCTTTTCTTCTCTCTCTATCTCACATTTGTTCTCTCTTTTCTTTTTCTCGTTGGAGGCTAGGGTTTTACATAAGTATATATGTACTACACATACAACATACTATATACACAACATATATAAATAACACATACATACATTTAAATCCTGCTTTTTATCTTATGCGCTCACAAAAGAGACTCATATTAGTCCAGAATGCAACCCAAACCACAAAAATGGCTAGCACAAAAGATACTCATGCACCAGGTACTTAATTTTAATGTTAATTACATTATTTAACACATTTATGGACCTATAAACACTACTAAAAAAATAAACACATCAAATTCTTCAATTTCTGTAACAAATATAAATTAATGAAATGTAACAATCAAACTGAATGAGCTCACTAACGATTAATTTATGGGTCCTCCAAACTTAAAATTTTTAAACACATGTCTTATCTAGGCACACCCATATAAAATTGCTAATTGAAAATAATAATTAAAATAATTATTTATACACTTAGAAATTTTAGAGTTGTTACAATATGTCCTTAAAAGCCGTTGAGTTGTGCATATGTTCTTATAAGGCGATGAGCTGGACCAATTAGCCCTAAGATTGGCCAAGCGATGCATGATATGTTCTTAAAAGTCAGTGAGCTGTGCATATGTTCTTAGAAGGCGGTGAGCTGGGATTACTGGTAGTAGATGTGTAAGTCGTGGCAATAGAATGATATATCTTGTTAAAACGTTGTGTCCCTGAAATGCGGTGAGCTGTTCATATGTTCTTAAAAGCTGGGGATGGATTGACGTTGTGTCCATAACATGTGATGAGCTGTGAATATGTTCTTAAAAGTGATGGACATGATGATGGTATATCTATAGAGTTGAATTATCGAGTCTGTACATCAATCAAGAGTGTGTTGTCGGTCTTTGCATAATAAGACGAGTAAGGGTTCTTGTAATGCCCCGACGTAGCATAAATAGGGAAAGCATTTAATTTCCTTTATGGACATGTAGGTCATGACAGTTTAAAGGATCGATTCCGTCCCAAACGTCGAACAATATAATAATATTATTCAGAGTAAGAGCAATCAAGGCTTACAAAAATTTTCCAAGTTAATCATTATTATAGCACGTGATCATCTAAAGCCACAACCCGCCTTGTAACAAAAATAATATCTATTACAGTAATCCATATTACAAATTCAATTCATCAACTAAAGCGGTATATAAAATAGTTTCACTTCATAAGTAGCTATTTTTCAATTTGCATAGTCGTACGATCCAGCCTGATTATAACCTGAAAAGCCTAGACACGAATGTCCAGGGCGCATCAACGCCGTCAGTTTTATGAAGCTGGTGAGTATTAAAAACATGTACTTGTAATGTAAAACATACTCACTTACCATTTCCATTTCACGTTCATTAATCAACATGTTAGAATATAGTAATAAATTCAAATCGTAAAACAATAAAAAATAATGTCATAATCTTCAATCAATAAAACATGTGACCGTGTATGAAACAATGCAACCATTCTCATCTCACCGACTCTTATTTCTCAGCGACACATCACCCAACTTTTTCGCTCCAGTATCTTAAAATACTAAGGTGACCATACTTTAGTAGAGGAGTACCAGGGAGTGTCCAGTTTGCCTCACACTTTAGTACGGGGTACCAGGGAGTGTCCCATTGCCTCATACTTTAGCCATACCACGTATGCCAATGAGTGTCCTATAGGTCACATTATAGCCCTACCACGGGTGCCAGGGAGTGTCCAAGTCGGCATCACTCACTTTAGCACTACCATGGGCGCCAGGGAGTGTCCAAGTTTGTCACCATCGTATTTCAAAGATACTCTAAACCGCAATCTCATAACATCACACTATAGTACACCAGTACCAGGGAGTGTCCACTGCACAATCTCATCCGCTTACTCTTTTCACACTGACCATCACTTACCATGCATGTAAACTTGACTTCACGTGCATGTCATATGACTTTATATATAAAGTGTACATCACTGAAAAATAAGAATAGCGCACGTATGAGAATAGTCAAGTCTTTATTCAACCCTTATGTCGACCAAAACATTACACACAGGATTCTGTTTTAGCATAATTCCCAAACAGTACTTTAAAAACCTTTAAAACTTTATCCAAACAATTCCTTAACAGAAGACAGACAAAAACTAGAAAAGGCCAGATCGCTCGCGCGGGCTGCTCGCAAGATGGGTCGCTCGCGCGATATGCCACTTTTTCGATTTTCTTATAAAAAATTTCCAGATATCAAAATTTACACGGGCCGCTCGCGCGAGTTAGTGCTGAGACTTCATCTTCTTCGTTTTTCTTCCCTGTTTCAGTTTTAATGCCCTGTTTTGACCCATTTTGAATTCTGAAAGCAAACATTACATATAATATATGAACTTCGTCATTGTTCTACAAGGATTAAGAATCTAAAATCAATTTAACTTGAATCAATCCGTAGCTCTCGAATTTTACGAAAAATCGAGAGATAACTAAAATTTAATTTCTAATATACTTTCTCATATGAATGAACTAGGCTCTAATACGTTCCACACGACCTCTAGGGACTATAATCTTTCATAATCATCTCTAAAAATGGATTTTAGTTAAGTTTGGAAAATCTATGTTTTCAAGTTTTGATACCTCCATGGACAACTCAACAATGGTGATTTCAAATTAAACAAACACCACAGAAAATAAACATGAAATTATATTCTGAGTGAGTTAATAATACTCACTGTGATTGAAGGTGTGGTGTTTGTAGAGAAAGAAATGAGAAATAAGAAATCCCAACTCAAGCTTGTGGTTATGGTGATAGAGCTTCCTTTCTCCAGAAATTTTATGTAAATGAACTCTCTGTGCATCTCTCTCTAATTTTAGTTGCAGAATGTGTGTTAAAGAGAAAATATGTGAGTGATATATAGAAAAACCAACTTGGTGAACTTGGGCTCCAAAATCAATCTCCAATACTCAACAAACTAATTACATACAAAAATAAATAATACATAATATACACATATGTATATATACAGATAATATGTACTACAGATATCCCCCAAACAGATTGTAGGGGTCAATTAGAAGGTCTAGGGGCCAGTTTGAAGTAGTCTGGGTAATGTAGCTTTTGGTACAAAGCTAACTCTCACAAAATAGATATTGCCAAACAAGGCAAGTCTAGGAATCACTTTGGTTGTTTGGGAAAATAACTTATGGCACAAGTAATACACATACACGAATGTATTATCCGGCCAAACAATCGTAACCAATGATTAGTTGCTATAAATGTACATAAAGTATATGTCATCTCCTGATTGACGGGGAATCCAAATCTGTAAGTGTGCAACGCGGCGAGGATAGTTTTCGAATATAAATTGGTATTTTGGCGGTGTGGTGATCGCCACAAAAATACAGAAAATTTATATTAACGTAGGAAATAATTTTCTGGTTATATAAAAATACGATTTTGAGTCAGAAAGAAATATTTTCACCGTTTTGAAATACAGTTTTGAAATTCAACACAGGTACTTAAAAATCACAGGTGGTGAAGTTATAATACAGGTATTCTTGAAATGCATTTAGAAACCACAACGGGTATTGCTCAATTATGAAAGAATTATAGTTTGACCCCCAGTTAAAGAATTTTAATAAAATGAAAGCAAGTAATACAAATTAAATTATGGGAATCACATTTAATAAATAAAAATACAGGTTGTTACAGTTCTGAGTACGGGATCAACAGGAGATGTTAAGAAGATATTTTAATTTCTCGCTCAGGTTCTTAAACAATTAGAAAGCTAGCCTCTTTCACATGTTATATTTAGTTGTCTTATTATTAATTAGTACTCACCTCTAATTTACATGTGATTGTTGCTAATAGACATATCACCGTAAAAAAAAATAATGAACTACTACAAACAGACTACGCAATTCAGTGTTGAGTTCAAGTCTTCAATTTATCTATATAACAAGCGAGAACGGTTTGTCTTCAATCGAGGAGTAATGAACGGTCGAGATTGGATTTTTGTGGGTTTGTCTTCAAAGACAAACAACGGTCCAGATTGACTTAAATTTCAAAATTCAAAAGACCCACCCAGTGGTAATCTTCCAGACTCCCTCTCTCCCTCTTCTGATGAACAAAGAACAAAACCTGGAAAAGAAAAAAAACCACTTATTCACTTTTGCTCTCTTCTCTCTTTCTACTCTCAGTTTCACTCCTCCTTCAGCAGCCCTTTCTCTCTCTCTCTCTCTCTCTCTCTCTCTCTCTCTCTCTCTCTCTCTCTCCCTCTCTCTCCACCGAACCGCCATAGCTATCGTACCACCACCACCACCACAGCTACCGAACCACCGTGTTCCATCTTCTTTACTCACGGCAACCAATATCTCGCTGCCGATTAGCTCCATCCCCTCGCCAGTAAGCTCTATTTCCCTAATACTTTCCATCTTCTAGAACCTAATTGGGCTCCAACCCCCAGATCTGTGTGATTGGGTTTGGTCTTCTATCTCTCTAACACACACACACACACACACACATACCCAAACAGATCTGAAATCTGATGGGTCGAACTTTCGCTCAGAAATCTAAATTTTTTTTCTAAAGAACCGTTTGAATGCACCATTTTGTTTAATCATGTATCTTTGTTCAATTTTTTTCCCAATTTTTTTGTTTGCTAAAATTTTCCTATTATTAACTAACATTAGGCTAGAGAAAAATACTTGAATTGTATGATTGTACATACCCACTCTTTTGGTGCTCTCTCTCTCTCTCTCTCTCTCTCTCTCTCTCTCTCTCTCTCTCTCCACGTGGTAATTTTTGTTGATCTATTTTTGTTTTGCTGACGGTAGGTTGATAACACTTAAATCATGGTCTCCTTTAATTTTTGACAATAGTATTGGCATGAGGCTTTTGTTGTTCTTCATTGTGATGGTTTTTATTAACAATATCATTTATTCGGGTGGACATTGATTAGTAAAAAGAAATCAGTCATTCTAGCTGAGCTTTGTAATATGTAATCATGATGCAAAAACAACCTTGGTTATTACAACTGGTGGAGTTGAATTTACTATTCCAAAGTTCCAACCTTTTTTTTTTTGTACAAATTTGAAAGCATGTCCTCAATGCTCTTTTAGTTGATTAGGAATGGTTGGTCACATGTAACCATGTTTCAAATTGAGCACAAAAAATTAGAGCCATTAGGTTAGTCGTAATTCAAGATGTTTTATTCTTTATTACACTTTTTTTTTGGTTGCAAGAGTCACCCACCCAAACAGCCCCTTATGGAGTTTTGTCAACTAGGTTAGGTGAATAGTCCCTTACTATTTGCTTTTGCTGATTTAGTTTTGTTTTCTTGCAGGTTTACGATGTCTGTTCTTCGAGATTCTTCAAGGTCTGTGTTGTAATTTCTTTCTCAAACCTTTGATTATCCAATTGTATATGACAACAAAGGTTGTTTGGTCCTCCAAGTTTACATATATGTCTTCCTCCTCAAGACCACTCTTCGAGATTCTTCAAGGTTTGTTTAAATTTTCCCCCAAATTTTTGCAGTTTTTTTTTTAAAAAAATTTGGGCTTCTTAATAATTGAGTTTTTCATTTAGGGCTTCTAAGTGTTTGAGTTTTAATTTCAAATCAACATTTTCAAAATACAATTCCATAACATTTTCTAGCTAATGCAGGTGGGTATCACTTTTGCTCTCAAAAGCTCAAATAAGGTAATTTTTCCAAATTAAACAACTAAGAAAGAAGCGTACAATCAATACTTTAGTACCTTGTTTTTATGCCTTTGCTTTCCCATATCCTGCACTCTAGCTCCCCTAAATACTTTTTATGTATTCCTATTGTCTCTGATTTCATATGTTCTTTATGATAGCGTGTTTTCATTTGGTTTTGTGACTCCAACTTAGTATGAATCTTTACTTTTGAGTTGGGAAATCTCAATCTTACTTTTTTAATTTATTGCAAAAAGTCCACTTGGAAACAATTGATGTCAGAGGAATATATATATATATATATATATATATATTTGCTGTAGGGCATCTCCAACGGAGTTGTCTGTACTGTAAGTGAAGTTAGGTTTGTGAAAAAAAGCCGCCCTAATGGTGTTATCTGTATGGTAACATATATAGCTGTATAGTATAGGAACCTAAGTTTACCCTTCAACTATTTGGAATTCAACTATTTGGAAATTATGATGTATTTGATGGCTGATTAGGACTTCAGTAGTGACTTGAACCATGTTTTGATTTTTGCCTATTGTGTGGTGTTTTGGGTACTTCATCTGTTTATAGAGTGTTTTCTAAACCACTTTGTTAAAGGTTTGAACTTAGTCATGTGTCTATACACTTTTTCACAGTGATGACAAATTATGGGCATCTCTTCTCTCTCACTTTGTAAGTCAATTGGAAATGTTCAGCTTTGCAAAGCACTCCATTTTTTGTTTTAGGCGCAGACTTCTATGCTTTCGATAAACAGGTAGACTTCTATGCTTTAGTTCAGTTTGATGCCATTAGGAATTCTTAACCTTGAGGTTTCATTTTAATTGCTTAAGAAACTAGAGACTAATTTTCAGTAACTCTACACCTTGCTTATGAAACATATGAATAGTTAAAGAGAAGCTAAGTGGAAATTTCGAAGGAAAAAAAAAACAGTGAGTTGAATAATTGAGCAACTCTTAACAAAATGAACATAGTTGAAAGTGTTAAGCTAGCTAGCCAACCCAATACACACACACTCACTCTCTCTCTCTCTCTCTCTCTCTCTCTCTCTCTCTCTTCCCCCCTAATATTTTCACATCAATGCACTCTTTCCTAAAATTGGGTCTTTCATTTGCTTCTTTTACAGGATTGTTGTCCTTAATTGTGCCATTTAGAGCTTAAATGGGTCTTTCATTCAGCAAAAAAAATACTTGAATTGCATTTGGGATACCCATTGGTGGAAGGAAAAGCATAGCAGTTGCTTTCATAACAAGGCCAATTCAGAGAATAGGATATTAATACCTAATCCACTGCAAGGCCTAGGACCAAATCTTAGTATGTATAGGTTCTTAGGTGAGATTTCATTTTGGTGTATAAATTCTCCACCATTTACAAAAACAGAGTGCTTTGTGTATATATTTTGAATTGGTATGTATTGTGTATTTAATTTTGAATTGGTATGTATTTTGTATAATTGTTAGCTTTTGAAAGCTAACATAATTAGAACAGAGTGCTTTGTGTATATTTTAACAAAGTTTGATTGCATGAATGGAAATGAGATTTTTCTATGTTTTGTAGGTTTTTTTTTTTTAAGAGTATTTTTGCTTATTCAAAAAATAATTCCAATCCTCACACAAACATTCCATTGGTCAATGCAGTGGGAGTTTTATCCTGGGTCCCACTGCATTGACCAATGGGATATCTGAGTGAGCGTTGGTGAACCATTTTTTTTTGGATGAGCAGAAGTATTTTCTTTTTTTCTTTTTTTTCTTTTTTTTTTCTTTTTCTTTTTTCTACGGCACTTGATAACTTTGCCTTTAAGCACGCTTGGTTGGAATTGTTCGGAAGTGTCTTTAGGCACGGGTTATAATTAGGCACGCATGGTTAGAATTCTTCGATAGTGGCTTTATCCACGGGTTATACCTAGTATTTTTTAATCGAAAGGAAAATTAATAAGACATCCCCCATATTTACATTTTCATTTCAGACCACAGGTCATTCCAATTTTGTTAAGGGTCCTTTAGATTTCGGACCTTTATTGTAGCATTTACTAAAAATTGATCCATTGTATAATGCAACTTAGATATTAGTCCCTCGCCTATTTTGATGACTAAAATACCCCCACTCCCAAAAATCAGGGTTTTAAATTCAAAACCCATATATATATATATATACAAATTTGGATTTTGAAATTCAAATCCCATAAAATACATACATATCTATATAATATTGGACAAGGGACTTTGATGACTAGGACAAAGAAAATATGACTTGGTCAATGATCAATGACTAGGATTGATGTAATTGGTTAAAAAATGATGAGTGACTTTCACTCTCTCTCTCTCTTCAAAAATAATTGGCTAAAAAAATGTCAATGATTAGTTTGGTAAGTAATATAAAAAATATAATATTTACTTTTTTTTCCCTCTCACTTTTCATTCTCCATCTCTCTCTCTCTCTCTCTTTCTCTCTCTCTCTCTCCAATCCCTCCTCCAACCACCCACAGCTACCACCACCGAAGCCCCCTCAATCTCTCTCTGTCTCCCCTTCTCCTTTACCCTCTCGGCTCTTTCTCTCTATCTCCAAATCTCCACCACAGCCACCACCGGAGCCCTTCTCCCATTTACCACAACCACAATCGTTGAAAGTCTAAAGACTCTAGAGGAAAAAATCATGATATTTTCAGTATTTTTTTATTTTTCTATTTCTGAGACTATGTTAACCTATTTGTGTAAAGCATATGAATGTGCCTTTTACTCAACTGAAAACTCATGTATCTATTGTGCTAAACTCATGTATCATGATCAAACTGAGTCTATATACCCTATTTGACTTGGTTCGGTTTGGTATCAAATCAATGCTAACTGCTTGAGATATCCTCTCTTTTTTTTTCCCCTAGAATTAGTCACTTTTTTTGTGGCCTTACATCATTAATGGTTGGATAGTATCAACTTGTGAAGTACTGGATTTTAGGCATGTTTCTATTTGAACTAGGTGCAATACAATTTTGTGATACATATAACAAGTTTCTACTAATGTTTACTCATTATTTTAAGTTGGTAGAGTTAAGTAGATGCATTTTCCTTCACAGAGAAAATGAAAATGCGTCCAAGGCAACGCACAGAATTGTTTTGCATATTTTATGCGGTTAATTGATCATGTGAGGCGGGTGCCATAGGCCTGTTTGGGAAATGCTACTTTCATAATTTTTTTTTCTTAAATGTTATTTCCGGCCTCTTTACGTGTCTTAGGCCCTGTTTGGGTAATGCTAAATTTAGTGTTTGATAAATTGTTGTTTTTTCTCTACTACTCTTTCTTTTTCCTTAATATGTTTCATTATTTAGGAATGCTAAAGTTAAAAAGAAATGGATTTGGTTGCAAAGTTCAATTTATTGTGACCAGGTCAAACTAGCGACTAGAATGAGGTGGGGATAGGTGAGGCGGGTGACTTATGCCCTGTTTGCAAAATGATAAATTTAGCATTTCCTTAAGTGCTATGTTTAATTAATTAAAATTTTGCTTTCCTAAATTTAGTGTGTCCTAAATTAATTTTGTTTCCTCCTTATCAGTAGATTTTAGGAAATGATCAATCAATTTTTTTTTGATAGCTCTATTTCCTAAGTAGATTTTACAATAATCAATCAATTTGATTATAATTTGATTATACATGCGTCTTTAAGAAATTCTTAGTTTAAGCATGCAAAAATTAAGATATGTTTAGCTGTCAGAAATTACTTATTTTCTATAAATGCGTGTGTTTTTTGGCATACATATTTCCTAAATAAAACTATGCTCTTCAAATTTGAATTCCAATTTTAGTTTGAAAAATGCATTTCCAGTTGTACCATATGGAATAATTTGCGGCACCACTAACAACCGACATAGCATGTGGTACTATTGTTGAAGCATTTTGAGAACCAAATTTGATCCAAATTTGGGAAACATAGCATTATACTTATGGTGGGACCACATTCAATAATGGTGGGACCACTTCTACATCCTCTAACAAAAATCAAGTGGGCACATTACCACATTTACTCATAACTATTTTTTTGACGCAAATTTGGGACACATTAACGTAACAGAGAAAATGCTAGGCACACAACACATTCCATAACAGGGCTTTAAATGCATGCACCATGTGCTATGTAAGTGGTGCATAGAAAGGGCAATGCTATGTGCACACTTTATGTGCACATAAAGATCTGGATCATTCATTTTGGTGGGGTCCATGTCTGCATACATGAGACCCATCGAAATTAATGGTCCAGATCTTTATGGGCACATTTTATGTGCGTGAATCATTACTCGCATAGCAAAGTGTGAAAAATTCAAATAGCACAGGGTAAAACACATTTAAAGCATTGTTGTGGAATGTGTTGTGTGTCTAGCATTTTTGTAGCATTATTCTTCCTTGAATGCAAAATTAAGAATTTTACCAAATATGACCCACTAATCATGCACATCTTTAAAAAATAGAGGATTTATCTAATATGACCCACAAATCTTGCGTGAAATATCTCAATTAGTTTGGTTGTATGGCAAGTCACTGCACACACAATATTGAATGTTGCTGTCAGAAAATTTAAAGGTAAAAATTATTTTAATTTATGTTAATCACAAACTCTTGAAAAAGCAATTTTATCTCAAAGTCTATTCACATATTTGTAGGACTGGTTAGAATAGTATTTAGGCACGTCGAGTTAGTTATTGGCCTTTAGACATATTTTGAACTTCCTTTTCAATCGCACGATTAAAATTGCTTGGTAGGCTTGGTAGTGTCTTTAGGCACGAGTTATATGCTGGATGAATGATGTATTAAGTGACACGAAATATGAATAGCCAACAGCCAAACACATGTATTAAAATCATTGGATAGTGTCTTTAGGCATGTGCAAATATCTAATTGATGATGACAGTTGTACCATATATTGTGATAACGATTGTGAGCCTATGATGCATTTTTATTGAATTTTCCAGTTGTTGTATTACTAGATAAGTGTATCGTATCCTTCTCTCTTTGTTGTTAAAATACACATGAAATTGTATTAGATGCTGATAGCACATGGACTTAAATACTCGATGAATGCACATGTGCTAGAACTTTTTAGTAATGCATGTTCACAGGATCTAACATAGAAATAGCAAAGTTAAATTTGTCGAATTTTTATGATGAATTTTTTTTTAAGTTGTATAATTTTAGAGTTAAAAAAAGTTTATACTCCTCATTTTATAAATCCTTTTTATTTTATTTTTTTCTGGTAGTTAGGGGTGTAACAAAATCGACCGAACTGACCGAACCGATCGGTTCGGTTCGATTCGATCGATTTTAAAAAATTTCATGCAGTGGAAAAATCGAACCGAATTGAACCTTTACACTAAATCGCACCGAACTGAGCCGAACTAAAATCGATCGATTTGACAAAAAATCGCACCGAACCAAACGTAACCAAGCCATTTTCAACCCTACCTGTAGTGCCCTCGGGCACGGGCAATATCTAGTATATAGATATCTTATAAAAATCTAAAAATGACCAAACCCAAGATTGAATTCACATAAATTTTTTATTCTGCAATATAAAAACATCAAGAGAGAGAAACTCAAAAAGATAAAGACATGTTATATACTTACGATCTAAATTGCAATCACTCATGTCATATACTTACGATCTAAACTTCAACAAGATAAAGACATGTAATCGAAATTCCATAAATTTGAAACCCAATTCTGCAAGCGCCCCCTTCATGCTAATCTACACATCATTATTTACCAAAAAAAAACAGGGCAAATAATCCAGAATTTTGCTGCAAATTTCTCACTTTTTTGGTGAGAAATTCTCAGTTAAAACAAATTTCTAATTTTTTGGTGAGAAATTTTGATAGAAGTTTGATAATACAAATTTCTCACCTAAAAAAACAAAATTTCACACCTTCAAAACACAAAATGTAAACAAGGTTGTGAAATTGCACAAAAAAACGTTGTAAAATTTCACAACTTTTGATATCTGTACCTACTCAACTAGATCTACCATTGTTGATCAATGTAAAAATTTGGTAAAAAAAAATGTTAATTTCACAAAAAAATGACTAAAAAAAAAAAAAAAAACAGATCTAGCAGGAGCCATGGCCGTGGTGCGCCTGCCATCCCCATCGTCGTCCACAACCACCGATCACCACCACTACCACCATGGCCGTCGCCGTCGCCTGAGCTCTGTTCACCGCCACCGCTGCTGCATCTGCTGAGATTCGCGCCTTGAGCCTAGTCTTGAAGGCGTCGTACCAATTAAAAGCGACCGTATTTCAAAGTCTTAAGAAGGAATTAATATACATCATGTAGTGATACCTATAGCACAAGAAGCGAGGAGCAGTGAGCAATTATTTACATCAAAACGCTAATCAACTATTGTATCATGTACATAGGAGAATAATATACTAAATAATGGGAAGTACTCTAATTTCAAGACACTGTTTAATAAAGGACTTTTGTAATGCACAAGAGTAGAAAAACAGTGAACTCTAAGTTTGTCCCACAGGAGATACTTCAAATCACTAAGCTCTTATAGGTAGGTAGGACTATGAGGATATATGCAATTAGAATCAACAAGCCATAACCCAACAATTTACAAGTAGCTACAAAAATTGCGACACCAATGATGATATGGTACATCTCAACGGTGTTGCTTAACAATACAACCTTTATCATGTGGTGCCTATGAAGCACGGCCATGGACATACTGACGTGACAAAATTCTAAAAAAGAATTGCACGTTGACACTTGAAGCATACCAGAAAACTCTTCTATCGCAACCACAAAGGGAGACTGAGAACGCTTTTCATTCATAACCAGTTGTGTGCATCCTAGAAAATTTCATTCATAAGTTTCGATGCCTCATTATACATACGTATTAGGTTGTAAGAAATGACAGGTTTACTATGATAAAGAAACATACGACTAGGTATAGCATATCTATTTCCATTTCTATCTTGTGGTGTTCTATTCTGTCAGGTTCATGTGTAAACACGGCTGTAGGTAATGTTTTATTGGAGCAAAACTTCTCTATGATCCAATTTTCATAAACACCAAAAATGTTCGTGAAGTGTCGGACACAATACGACAAACGACATGCTAGTTTTTTAAAAGTGTCGGTGCTTCCTAGTGTACTGTAGGACAATAAAGTACTAATTAGTATTAGAACTTTTAATGATCAGATAGCTATGTAAATACCCCAACCCGCATCCACTCCAAAAAATGATAATAGTAATAATTTTGGACCAACACCACAGTAATAATATATTGGAAATATATGATATGAGTGTGTTAAATCTCATTAAATTAGAAGGCTTCCCAGCACCAATCACATGCAGTATCATTATGGTTGTAAAAGCAATCGACGAGGAATCAGAGAGCAACCAACTGAACAAAACACAACTTTCATATTTTGCATGTAAGGTTAGTCAAGACATTCTTTGTTTCATTTCAGATAATTAACAGGAGCAATGCCAGATGCACAACGAATTGCACAAACGTGCAGCACAGTTGTGCGGAATGGTTTGTAAAAGTTTACCTTTTCTGTTTACCTTTTGAATTAACAGTAGTAACAGTTTACCTTTTCTGCCTAACGAGTACGAGTAGGAGTAGGTGCAGGATTTAGCCTAAAAAGTTCCACCACGGGTGGTTCGTCCGTGACGTAATCCACGATGAGTATGGCTTGAAAGGTTTTAACCTGATTATCATCACCAGCAATGTCCTTGGCCTCAAAGGTTATATAGTAGTCATAATATCTACCAACAACATCGTAATTTGCCCTCACAAGTCTAACAAACCTCAGCTTCGCATCCTACATACCAATTAACCATCAATGTTGTTAGTACTATTAGTATTATTCAAAGGTTTTTTTATGTACGTGAAAAAATAAAGTAGAATCAGAAAACCTTTTTCACGTTCTCCTTGTAGTGTTTCATAGCAATACTGCAAAGTTGTAAGAGCTCTCTATTACGCTGGATGTTACCATCTACTGGGGTAATCATACCGTAACCCTCACAATCACTGAAGTCATCCACTTCAAAGCCCTGCAAAAATAAAAAATACAAAACTCCAAGAAAAAACCAACAAGCAGATAAATTAATGAACATTTATATACATATATTTATATTTTATTTATAGTATAAGAAAATCTAGGGAAGAAAAAAAAAAAAGAAAACAAATTGAAAAGGAAAAAAATATTTAAAAAATAAATAAAACTAACATTGCTCTGCTTGATCTGCTCATAATATCTATCCATTCGTTCGCCGAACATCCAACGAAGACTTTTTGGAATAGTTTCGTTTGTAGTAGTAGTAGTAGTAGTTTTAACAGGTGATGATGATGATGATGATGATGATGGTGATGGTCCATGACAGCCTTCAACCTCAACCAAGCATTTACGTTTTCGAGTACAGGGAGGAGTATAGTCATCCATTCGATCACTTCCACGCTGCCGAAATGAAAAGTGAAACAATTATATACTTTTAACCAAAAGGGATTTAATCGGAATTCAACAAGCCCTAGTTTTCCTGCATTCTATACACCATTACTCGCCCCCCCCCAAATCACCATCGCCATTAAAGGCCACCCCTACGACCCTCATCGCAACCCCACACACACCCACACCCCCTCAAAAGCAGAAATCGATCGATCGATCGAGAGAGAGAGAGAGAGAGAGAGAGAGAGAGAGAGGGGTACCTGAACGGCAACCGACGGCTTGTGAAAGGCAAAGTACTAGGTAAGAACCCTCAGCGGCTGCGAGACCCCAATTTGTGGTTGAGAGGCAGTATACGAAAAGTAGGAAAAAATATTCAAGATAAGTTATGAGTAAAACTTGGGACACAATCAAATACACAATTTTTGGGTGTGTTTATCTTTTTTGTGATGTTATTGGACCTTACAATGATAAAGGAGAGAGATAGACACATTAATTGGGTTGTGTCCCAAAAGTTGTGTATTTGGTTGTGCCCCCAAGTATTACTCATAAGTTATACTCCCTCCGTTCCATTTTATGTGTCCCCTTTTCTATTTTGGTTTGTCCCAAAATTGTTGTCCATTTTCTTAAATTAGTACGCAAATTTTTACTTAGTTTCCCAAACTACCCTTCCTTGCAATTAAAACCAAAACAAAACAAAAAAAAAAAAGTGCAAAAAAATTTTGGTATATAATCTACTGTCCCCAATTTCCATAGGATTCTTAGTCCAAAAAAATCCCTTTAATTTAGCAAATTTGTGAATTATGTAAGAGTGTATAAAATCCCACATGGTATCCCTACCATACCCAATATTTACTCGAAAAGTAGAGGCTTTTAAAGTGTAAAACCTAATTAGTCGGCTTAATTATAAATATACCCCTGAAGTTCCTAGAGTTTTTCAAAGAGAAGCAATATGGTCCAATTCTCTCATTTTTGTCAGAAAATCTCTCTTTGCTTAGATACCAAATTTGGTGTAGGACACTTAAGATAGTTAAGATATTAACGAATTCCAATAAAAAAACAATATTGACAAAATCAAGAAGACGATGAGATGTGATGGGGATCAAGAGGATATTTTAGAAATAATAGTGTTTGATCCGGGAGGATATTGTAATTTAATTATTTGGTATGTATTTAGTTTAGAAGATTTTCATTTAAGAGTAAATATATTTGGACAGTCAGGCTATAAAGAGGGCGTCCTTTTTTTATTAAAGAGAGGACCTCTGTTTTGGCCGTCGGATCGTGTTTTCATTAATGGCAGTTTTGTCATTTCACAATTTTTAAACACAATCCAATGGCCAAAACAGAGGTCCTCTCTTTAATAAAGAGAGGTAGTCCTCTTTAGATAATCTTTCTATATTTGGAATATCATCTTTTAGATAGTTTTAAATTATGGAATAATAATCTTTAGGACATTTTATCATTTGGATAGAGTTTAGGAAGTTGCCTAGTTTAGGACTATGATACCCGGACTCGGGTACGTGTGTCGAGTGTGGATATGAATCCGGGAGTTGGGCTCGGTAGATCCCAATATTTTAGGATTAAGGGGACTTGGCCATAAATGATCCAAAATTTAGGTATGAGTACGAGGACATGTCAAACAATAAATAGAACAAGACATATTCTTAAAATTAGCTATATTCTTATGTTCATAAACCTAAAAGCATAGCATTTACTCTTATTTTATTATTATTTCGCACATCATTTTGACGGAGTTTAAATAATTTTTGGAAAAGTAGCTCTACTTGGGTGTCTATAAATGTCAACACTAGATATGAGGCTATTAAATGTACTGACAACCTAAATATAATAACAAGACCTTGAGACTATGAAACAGTTTGTCTCTTTAGATTGTATTTTTCATAACAAGTCATGTCCGACTTAGTACGAAACAAGTCTGACACATATCCCGTATCGGTATCCTTATCATTCCCACGTCGACACTAACACAGTACCTTTTATGCCAAGTCCGGATAACATAGGTTTAGGAGTCTTTATATCACTATAATTAAGGTGGTACGCTATTGTATTCAACTATTTTATGATGAATAAAATTTGAGTTCTTTGTTTTGAGAGCCTAAGGTCTTAATGGATTCTAAGACTTCTTGTCTTGGTGGACTCCAAGACTTCTTATCTCTTCTTATTTTTCTTTGTTCTCCATCTTTTCCATCAATATTCATATTTCTTTGAAGTGTCCTGCGTCAAATTTGGTATCAGAGCTCAAGAGCGATTAAACACAACTAAGAAGTCAACTCTCTCTTTCATGTACCCAAACAGGCCCTATCTAAACCTTCGAACTTCCAACCATTCGAAACCCACCACTAGTTTGAACCCTTCCCTCTGTCTCGACACCAAACAGTACCTCAAAGGCTCAAACCCATTTTAGCCCCTTCATCTTCTCCATGAAACCCTAGCCACCACCACCAGACCAAACCATTGCAATTGTGTCACGCCCCGAAACCACTCAGATGATCCTAGGACACGTGGCACGCCACCAAGGCTTAACCCCAGTCATTTAAGTTCCAAAAATAAGTTTAAAATAACTTAAACCAAAGAAGCTCAACAATTATAATAAAATAAAAAATAAAAACAAAATCTTGTCTTTGCAATTAGCCAAAAACCCTGTTTTAACAAGTAATAAATTCCCAAATAATATTACCAAATCACCAGTTGAAATCAACATTAATGTTTTAAACCATTTAGAATAAAATCAAAGTCACAAACATGAGCTTCCAAGTTCAAGCAAGAGTTTTTAAACACTTTAAATAAAAATACTAGAAATAACCATTTACAACAACCACACCCAACACCTGGAATACTTACTACGCCTATAAAGCAAGTGTCCAATTTATACAAGCAGATTACTACATGAGATAATGGCCCAACTAAAATGTAAAGCTTAACTAAAAATATTACATAAGTCTTAAACCAACCAAAATATGACTCGTACTACAATCTAGATTTAAACCGATTAATTACAACTATATTGCAAGCTTTAAACTAAAAAGCAGGTAACTATTAACAAGGTTACAACAACTCCCAAAACCCATAAGCCAGCCAAGCCACTTCCCAGCTCACTTCCTTGATTCCTCGCCACGATCACCTACGATGGTTATTCAATAACCACTACAATATATAAGCTATATGCTTGTGAGCAATGCCAATCATGAACATGGATAACAAACATGTTTAATTCAACATATTACACAAAACTATAGTCTCTGGCAATAACTAGTTCACTCCCACCACTACCGGCTAGCCCGCGGCTCCACTCCCCAAGCTCACGTGACTAGTCATGACCCACGCCCTCACACGTGCGGTTCCATAGGCCTCTGGCGGCCGTGGTCGTCACCACAAAGATTACCTCATGGTGGTATAGAACTAGCATTTTCCATTGACCCAAATAGGCAACTCAACATGCTCATTTAATCATTACACCATGCTTTCACAAATAAATTGGGCCTAATTTTAACCATATGAATTTTGCCCAATAATAATCTAAATAAATTAAATTACGCTAATTAGGCATGCTTTGGCATTACAATTGAACTCAACTTGAAAATCATCCAAATATCAAAATTAACATCACTCACCTCTTGGGTTTCGCTCCTAATCTTGAAATTAAAGCCCTACTATAGACCAAGTACAAATCCTATACATAAATTACAAGTTATGAGCTAAAACCCTAAAATGGGTCGCGGAAAAACTATCACAGAACTCAATAAAATTAGTATCAATAGATTAGACTCACCCCTAGGAGTCCGAATATGTGATCAGAATTAAAAACCAACGTCGTTCGGCTCGACAACCGTCGTCGAAAACGTCACCGACGAAACTCGTTAACACATGTATCTCGTTTTTCCTTACTACTGAAAATCTAATGAAGAACAAGGATGAGAATGACTCATCCAAGACCCCAACGTGGCTTATTATATGAGTTTCCAATTTTTATTATGAAACCCCCAGAAGTTTACTAGTTTTGCGATTACGCCCCTATTAGTTATGAAACTGTATTAAAACTATCCCAAACCTAAATGGGTATTTGTCTATGTCTCGCATGGGTCCCATAAGTGGTCCCATATAATTATATGAAATTGCTAATTAGCCTACTAATTATGTAACGTGTTCAATTCGTCCTCACAAAGGTATCCCTAATTGACCCCAAAAGTGGTCACTACCTAATAACATGATATTATCAACAATAAAATAATAAATCATTTAAGCCTTAATAAACATTTAGGCACATAGGGTGTTCCACATATAATGTCCCATCTCAACTGGGACCCATCAACACACATCCTAACTTGGGATTGCCATACTGGCCAAAATTGGATTCCCAACTGGACACCCATAATCAACTTAGTGGGTCAATCCCACTCCAATAAGTGTCACATAACACATCAATTTGACATTAACTCATGATTATGCATGCTAAAGCAATATTAAATATAAACTGCGGGAGCGGGTGTCACAAATTGCCACACACCAAACCATCCCGGCTCCACCAGCTTTGCCTCTATTCTTCGACCCAAAACAGGTCGTTGCTCCTCGCTAACCAGCCACGAATCAGATGCAAGACTTGGATACTTCTCTCTTCTAGGGTTTTATTTGTTCACTGTGAGAGAATTGAAACCATATATGGATAAAAAGGCTCTGAACCTTCTGTCTTTGTTATAATATATTGGCTCAGTCCAGTCTTCTTTAAAATCAACCCAACTTATTAGTGTTGTAAACACTAAGCAGACCACTTATAACTTAACCCACAGCCCATTAGTTCATCAAATAAACCCCCAAGCCTTTTTCCCCCCTTTATAAATGAGCCCCATCCCCTTTAAAAACACAGTGAACCCAACCCATTTCTTTTAAAACAAATCCAAACCCAAACCTAAACCTATAACTAAACCACTACGTAAGCCCACTGTTTCAGCCCATCGGCCAAGTCCAACCCAACAACCCACTGTTTTGTATTACTTTTATTTAACACCCCCCCCCCCCCCCCCCCCAAAAAAAAGAAAAAGAAAAAGAAAAAAAAAAAAGAAGTGTGGAAAATTTCTTTTATTATTTTAGAGCTACACCGGAATTCGGAGATTTCACAATCAAGCTATTGGGAAGCACATCACATGACATTGGCTTAGTGATTTGTTAGATTTTTCACTTTTGAGGTACACGTATTCTTTTGAAATTTGATTATTACATACCTTATTTCGACAAGTTCACTTGATTTTGTACATGACGGTCCTTGAATCGTTAGAAACATGTCTAGTTCTTATTGTACCTATCCCATTTTCTATCCCACTCGATTCACTAGTACCTTTCTTACTGCCATCCAATGCGTGGATATTGGTTGTAAAGTTGTTATTGATGAGACCTTTCCCATGAATATTATTTCTCAATTTGCCATTAAAAGACTCAATCTTCCAATTTCTCCACACCCAACCCTATATAAGGTAGTCTTGGAGGACAACTCTACATTTTTTGTCACCAAAAGTTGTTAAGTGCCCATCCGAATGGCTAACCTATAGTTTGAAAAAAATCTGATGTGACAGCTTGCCAATAGATGGGTCATATTCTTCTCGGTCATGAATGGATTGATGAGTATAACGCAAAAAGGGGAAAATAAATAAATATATCATTCAGTATCGTGGTCGATCTATTCAGATATGTCCTCTAGAACCTAAGGTCCTTTTCCGGTTTCTAGTAAGCCAATTTCCTCCACTGTCATAAATGACTTAACTAACCAGGTTCCATATGAGGTTTCTAGAAAACAATGCTCGGCCACTTTTATAGATGACCTGGCTATTGTTCAGGATTTGTCTGTCCGAATTGAGCAGACAAACATCCAAATAATGCTCGATTCGAATCCACCGAAGTGTATCTTCAATGAGTCATGAGTGCATTACATATTGAACAAGACCCGTTACTTAAGGTCACCAATGTGTCTATAGATTGTCATAAGGAAACACCCAAAGATGAACATGATGATAAGCCACTTGTTAGCAATGTTCGAAATGATCTTGCTATCACCCTAGTTCCTTCGCCACCTATTCCTTCAGTCCACAGTCTACCCCACCGTGAATTCTCAAAACAAAACGGAAATTGTGATCCTTGTTTCCCCACCTACTCCACCATTACCTAAAAGCAAATTTATTTGACTTGTCACAAAATATGGTTTCTAATTTGAATTTTCATGTGGAGTTCGTGTTGCTCCCTTTACTTCATCTGCATGTGTTCCGAATGGGGTGATGCTTTCTACAGTCTTGAACCTAACATTTACTCGTTGTCAGGAAGTTTGCCATCATGTAGGTGTTCTTCATTCTTCCCAGCTTAACTGTCATTCTAACTCGCCGGAGTTGAGTTTTTACAAACGAGGAGAGTTGATGGGGATCAAGAGGAGATTTTTTTTAATAATAGTATTTGATCCGGGACGAAACTGTAATTTAATTATTTAGTATTTATTTAGTTTAGAAGATTTTCATTTAAGAATAAATATAATAGGAATATCATCTTTTAGATAGTTTTAAATTATGGAATAATTATCTTTAGGTGATTTTATCATTTGGATAGAGTTTAGGAAGTTGCCTAGTTTAAGAGTCTTTATGTTACTATAAATAAGGTGGTACACTATTGTATTCAACAGTTTTATGACGGTGAATAAAATTTGAGTTCTTTGTTTTGAGAGCCTAAGGTCTTAGTGGATTCCAAGAGTTTTTGTCCTGGTGGACTCCAAGACTTCTTATCTCTTCTTATTTTTCGTTGTTCTCCATCTTTTCCGTCAATATTCATATTTCTTTGAAGTATCCTGCGTCAAGATCTAGGTTCCCTTGCCCTAGATCTTGGAAATTGGAATGCAACCCTATCAAGGTTCATCGTATTCTTATCGAGGGAGACCGCGCAGATATATTATCTCAATACAATCTTGTTCCCAACAATTGTCGTATTGCTTGTAGTGACGCCCGTATTGGCTGATACAATCCAAGATATTGGCACATCTCTTGTAGTATTGGCTGATACGGGTTGATACGAGCCGAGATTTTTTCAGTATGGCATCTCTTTTAAAATGATATGTGATGATTATCAATATATAACAAATAGCACTATTACCTTTTATTTTGCATTATCAATACATATCAAATAGCCCTCTTACTTTTTACGTGCATTATGCTGAAATTTGAAATAGCACTATTATTCTCGATCACTAGATAAACAACGTGTTTATTGGGTATTTATGTGATGTTATCATGTTATAATTGGAAGGTTGTGTATTGTGGTTATCTGTTGGACCTATTTTGTTATTCTTATTATTTTAGATTTTTTTAAAATTATTTTTTTCAATTATTTTGAATCTTAAATCTAGTGTATAAGTATAATAGTATCCCCCCATACCGGGCTGCGACGTTGCGACCGAGTCGTCTCGAAGGCCTTCGTGCCTACGACTTTGAACCATGAACCTAATGCAAACATAATCAATTTTTTTTAAATTCATCATCAATAGTCCAATACAATAATGAACTTGACACCTTATTTGTAGAAAAACAAAAGACTCCTAGTGTAGAAAACTTCCTAAAGGATAAAATTCCTAATCGATAATAATTTCATAAAGAAAATTTTGTAATAGATAATTTTCCTTATAGAAAATTAGAGTTAAGATCCTGGTTAATTTGTTTCGAGTTTCAAGGACCTTCAAATTTTACACTTTTGTGTAAAGTCCTTGGTCACATGAAAATTTAGTAAAAAGTCTCTGCCACATGTATGTAGCATAAGTGGTTCAATTACAACATATATATACATATATATATATATATATATTTTTTTTGGGGGACAAAACTACTCCTGTATAATTTTTCTCCTTACCAATGCATCATAAACTCTAAAACTAAGGTGATGGTGGTGGCGACGTGCGATGCCCACTATGTAGTTTCTGTGGACGTCGTCATTTTGTGAAATTCGTGGGGACCTCTCCTTAAGTGCAGGGATTTTTCACGAAAGTGCTTTTTTGTTGGATGTAGGGCTAAATAACTACTCTAAAATGTCCTAATCACTAATTAACTCAATTCCTTAAAAATAAATAATTAGTTATAAAGAAATAAATTAGTATAACCCTCGATCAAATACAAATATCATGTCCCCCTTTCTGTTCCCCATCGCACTAAATCCATCAACCAAACAGAGCCTAAGGAGAATAGTTTTCGTTGTTTGGTTAATAAGGAAAATGCAGAATGGTGAGGAAAATAGGAAGGAAATGAAAATGCAGAGAGTTGCAAAGTATGGATTTTGAATTTTGCAACTCACTTCCCTTTATTTATTTTTAGTTTTTGAAATTTTATCTCTCTCAAGCTATCATTAACAACTGAATGCACATTGTTTGATGCTTGCAGGATGCTCGCTTCCCTCATGAGTGGGTGTACATTCAAAGAAAAATGTAATGTACCCCGCATGATTCTTTTTTTTTTTTTTTTGGGATGAGTTATGGATTGAAAATTGATTGTTTTCATGATATTCTCGCCATACCAAGTTTTCTCTTGACTTCTCTACCAGTTGGATGTTGGTTGACTCATCAGTATGTTTTTGGCATTATATCTAAGCTAAAGTCCCTCGATAATATATTCGAAATAGTGTATAAAAATGTTCAAAGTTGTTTATGCTAATTGAATTTGTCACGCCCCGGAGCAGCATAAATAGAGAAAAATAAATTTCCTTTATGGGTCCATAGGGAATGACAAGTGAAAGTCACTAATGTCCACACCACACAGTACTAGTCCAAACAGGAACAGTAAACAACTGAAATATAAACATGGTTCTACCTATTACAAACATCAGAGTACGGTCCACAGGATCACAACAGGTCTGGAGACAACATATGCCCAAGTACCCGTTAACTACAAAGTACAACAGTGAAAGGAAAAGTAGTAACATAAACTACTATTTATCTTCAGGTCTTCAGCTGGCGTACGGATAGGCGTCAGCATAACTGGCATCAGTGGGGCCATTCTCTACGTAACTCCCTTCAGGGTAATCGTTATCGCCATGAGTTCCGTCATCTGCATTGTAAAGGACAGGGTAGTCTGGACGGGGAATGTCCAGGCAATAAAGGCCGTCAGCTTGTTGAAAGCTGAGTGAGCACTAACTAACGCAGTCTCATAGAAATGACATAATTACCATTATGAACAGTATATGACAGTGATACTAAATATATCCCTTACTCATTTATTCAGACATATCATTAATCGATTCTTATCGACTCCCATTCTAAGACTGATTCCACAATACCCAACTGACTATCTCGAACTGATTATATCAGCACAACATACCAGTGCTCTTGTTCACCGCTATACCGCTTTTAAGAACTCTTGCGAGCACCCATACATCGTTCTCATATAACGACTGGTCCATGGATGTACCCATACTCTTGTTCACCGCTTTTAAGAACTCTTACTGTTCACCGCTTTTAAGAACGCTTGCGAGTACGATACATACACAGCTCTGGTAAATATAAATCATGGATGTGCCACAACTACTCTTGTTCACCGCTTTTAAGAACTCTTACTGTTCACCGCTTTTAAGAACGCTTGCGAGTACTGTGCACCCATAATTCTCACGATCCTGATCAAATCCTTGACATACACTTTATCGGATCCAACCTGAGCGAATCATCAGCTCAACATACAAATCCTCTTACTGACCCACTTCTCACTTATCCAATACTACCCAATATTATCATTTCAAACTTACTTGTTATCGCGTCGTACTATTACTAGCGTTCCGAACCCGACTACGTTACTCACCATGTTATCTCAATCTCGTTATCGTATCCCATTACCTCCGTAATCCATAATATCGCATAATAGGAATATGGAACAGCAATTAAACAACTACGCATTATGAATTATAACTGAAAGGAAAACATTCATGTTCTGCTCAGGTTCGATCGATTGAAGTCTTCTCGATCGATCGAAGAAAAGATGTTAGATCGATTGAAGTCTTCTCGATCGATCGAAGTGAAAGTGATCTTGATCGATTGAAGTCATTTCGATCGATTGAGACTTAGTGATGTTCGATCGATTGAACTCAGTTCGATCGGTCGAACTTCATCTTCCCCAGATTCTGCCAGTGAACGTGCAGAATGTGCTAGGGGTGTTTGGGTTAAAATTAATAAGTCCAAAACATGTAAAAATATCATAACTAAGATACCAAGTGAGTTTGGAACTCACCAAAAATCGTTAAGGGCGCGTTTGGCAAGCTTCGAAACCCCGAGCTTTAATGGCGGCCTCTCTTTCTCTCTGCCTTGTCTCTGTCTCTCTCTGTCTCCTTCTCTCTTTCTCTCCTTCTTCTTGTTCTTCTTCTTCTCAGCTGTGAGTGTATATATATATATATATCTATAGGTGTGTGTATATATATATAGATATATGGAGATATGTGAATATAATATATATCAACACACAAGCACACACTCTCAACTCTCTCTCTTGTCACAAGAGTTCAGCAAACCCACCACACACACGAATGCAGTGTATATATAGGAGAGGATGGGGTGCAGGTGGCAGCATTTGCGCAGAAACTGGAATTCTGATAATTACATTCTCGATCGATCGAAGTATGTTCGATCGATCGAACTCAGATCGGTCAGTTAGATCGATTGAAAACAGTTTGATCGATTGAAGTGGGGACCACGTATTAAATTTATGTCGGTAGGGTTTCGATCGCTCGAAAAAAAGGTTCGATCGCTTGAACGGAAGGGTCTCGATCGCTCGAACTAGCTTCGATCGATCGAAGATGAAATTTCTTGAATGGTCAAATGAAGTATATAGAATCTCTCTACATTAAATATTTATTGAAAATACGGGGTATTACATCATCCACCACCCAACAAAAGATTTCGTCCTCGAAATCAGAAACATACAAAGTTTAAAATAAAAACGGAAATTTCTCACGCATTTCTGACTCTAGTTCCCATGAAGCTTCTCCTTCATCATGATGCTTCCACTGAATCTTGACTAATGGAATCTCCTTATTCCTGAGCTTCTTGACTCCACGATCTAAAATGCGAACTGGTCCTTCGTTGAACGTAACATTGTCGTTGACTTCAATATCCTCGAAGTTGATTTCATGCGCTGGGTTATGAATACATTTCCTCAGCATACTGATGTGGAAAACGTTGTGCACTCCTGACATCTTCGGGGGCAATGCTAGGCGATAAGCAACTTTTCCAACACGCTCTAGAATCTCGAACGGTCCGATGAATCGTGGCGATAATTTGCCTTTCTTCTGACCAAATCTGACGATGCCTCGAACAGGCGAAACCTTGAGTAGCACATGATCTCCAACGGCAAACTCTAAATCTTTGCGTCGCTTGTCAGCATAACTTTTGTGTCGGGTCTGAGCTGTCTTCATCTTCTCATGTACAATCTGAATCTTCTCACTAGTCTCTCGTATCATCTCTGGCCCAAGAAGTTGAGTATCTCCGACTTCAGTCTAACATAACGGTGATCGGCAAGGTCTTCCGTACAAAGCTTCGAACGGCGCCATCCCGATACTCGAATGATAACTGTTGTTGTAAGCGAATTCTATCAAAGGTAAGTGTGTCTCCCAAGAATTCTCAAAATCAATAACACAAGCACGTAACATGTCTTCCATTACTTGATTAACTCTTTCAGTCTGTCCATCGGTCTGTGGATGAAAAGCTGAACTCAAGTTCAATGTTGTTCCCATCGCTGTCTGGAGACTCTTCCAAAACTCTGCAGTAAAGCGCGAATCCCGATCTGATACAATAGAAACAGGTACTCCGTGTAACCGTACTATGTGTTGCAGATACATTCGGCTCAATCGTTCCACTGGATACGTCATACTGTAGGCAATAAAATGTGCTGTCTTCGTAAGTCGATCCACGATTACCCAAATAGCGTCATGATTCTGCTGCGATTTTGGTAATCCTACCACAAAATCCATGGTGATGTGTTCCCATTTTCATTGAGGAATTGGTAACGGCTGTAGAAATCCAGGTGGTTTCTGATGTTCTGCCTTTACTTGTTTACAAGTAAGACACTGAGAAACATATTCAGCCACTTCTCGCTTCATTCCTTCCCACCAAAAATTTCTCTTCAAGTCCTTGTACATCTTTGTACCTCCAGGATGAATCGTCATCCGTGATTTATGAGCTTCATCCAATATGTCCTTCCGGAGATTTTCTTTGTCAGGTACACAGAGTCTACCTTTACATCGTAAAGCTCCATCTGTACTAACACTCCAGATCTCAGGTTCTTTTGCTGTCATCTTGGTGAACCATAACTTCAAATCCTCTGCTGTCTGTTGAGCTTCTATGATACGGCTGATCAAAGTTGGTTGTACCATCAGACATCCAAAATGTTGTCTTTCCATTGGTTCCACTGGCTGAAACTTGAATTCGGCTAAAACTTCCAATGCTTTCCATTCTCGAATTAGCAATGCAGCGATCACTAGTCGAGGTTTACGGCTCAAAGCATCTGCTACGACATTTGCTTTACCTGGATGGTATTGCAATGAAAAGTCATAGTCCTTGAGTAACTCCATCCATCGTCGTTGTCGCATGTTCAACTCCTTTTGAGAGAACAAATACTTCAAGCTCTTATGATCGGAAAACAGATCAAACTTTTCTCCATAGAGATAGTGTCTCCAAGTCTTTAATGCAAACACTATTGCTGCCAATTCCAGGTCATGCGTCGGATAATTCTTCTCGTGTACCTTCAATTGTCTTGATCCATAGGCGATAACATTCCCATCTTGCATGAGCACACATCCAAGTCCTTGGTGCGATGCGTCACTGTAGATCACATATCTTTCTCCACTCTTAGGTATCGCAAGTACCGGTGCAGAAGTCAATTTCTCTTTTAACTCCCGAAATGCATCCTCATGCTTGTCCGTCCATTCATACTTCGTCTCCTTCCTTGTTAAATTCGTCAGTGGTCCTGCTAACTTGGAAAATCCTTCTACGAATCTTCTGTAATATCCTGCTAACCCAAGAAAACTTCTGACCTCTGTTGCATTGGTCGATCTATTCCAGCTTAAGACTGCATCAATCTTAGATGAGTCCACAGAAATACCGTCCTGAGATATAACATGTCCCAAGAATTTGACTTCCCGTAGCCAAAACTCACACTTGCTGAATTTTGCATACAACTTGCTATCTCGAAGTGTCTGCAAGGCAATCTGTAAATGCTCCTCGTGATCCTCTTCTGTCTTTGAGTAGATCAGTATATCATCAATGAACACTATAATGAATTGATCCAGATATGGTCTGAATACTCTATTCATTAAATCCATAAATACCGCTGGCGCATTCGTCAATCCAAAAGGCATAACTAGAAACTCGTAATGCCCGTATCTTGTCCTGAATGCAGTCTTCGATACATCCTCTGGTCGAACTAACAGTTGGTGATATCCAGAACGTAAGTCGATCTTGGAAAAGATCCTAGATCCTTGTAACTGATCGAATAGGTCATCTATACGAGGAAGTGGATATCTATTCTTGATCGTAACCTTGTTCAACTCCCTGTAGTCTATACAGAGTCGAAGTGTTCCATCCTTCTTCTTTACAAACAGAACTGGTGCTCCCCAAGGTGACGTACTCGGGCGAACGAAACCTAAGTCTTCAAGCTCTTGAACTTGCTTCTTTAGTTCCAACATCTCAGTTGGTGCCATCCTATATGGAGTCTTGGAAATCGGCAATGTACCAGGTACTAATTCCACACAGAAGTCTATTTCTCTTTTCGGTGGAAGTCCTTTAATATCCTGAAATACATCCTGAAAGTCTTGCACAATAGGAATCTGATCCATCGTGAGCTCTGTACTTGTACTCTCGATCGTAGCTAAATTACTCGTAAGAAACATATCGCTCGTCGGCTGACACTAAAATCTAATCGTCGGCCTTCCTTGTCTCGGAAATACAATCGTCTTAGTAGGGCAATCCAAATTGGCACCATACTTAGTTAACCAATCCATCCCTTCCGGAATAGGTGCTCCATTACGTGCTTGGTGATTTCTCAAGGGTCCTACCATGATGATAACGAGTATTGCCTACAAGAGACATATTGATCAGCTGAAAGTCTTCTCGTAGAAACGAAACCAAGATAGAACGAAAAGCAACAAGAACTAACAGTTCTACAAGACAACACATCAAACAACCAACAATCAATATCAAAAGTACTGCTCGTATATATATAGATATCAAAAGATGTACCATGGAGTACACAGTAACCATACCATGTACCACGTGGGACAAGGCTAAAACAGTACTAAGGTCAACTACTACTGTCTATACAAAGCTATGGTCAAATAGCTATCTCTCAAGCTCCCAAAAATCTAGTGGACAACATGTCCTGATAAAACTAACAAAAACTAAGTCTTGCAGGTCCTGACTCAAAAGTCGTCAACGTCTGATCCTGCTGGTGGTACCTCATCCTCTGAATCAATCTCCATCTCCTCGAGTGGGTCATCCTCAACTGGTGCAACAAGATCTCCGACTACAACTCCTATATCCCAATCCTCTACTATCTCTGCATCATCATCCTCTATACCGTCTGCTATCGCCTGGTTAGCGACATCGACTGCTACTGCGGCGAATCCATCGGCTATATCAAGAGCTCCTGCTATGGCTGCCTCTCCCATATCAAAATCTGCTGGCTGTGCGACCATCTGAGCTATCCATCCTACTGCCATATCGGCCATAGCTGCCATATGCATAATGGGTCCAGCTGGTATCTGAAGCACAACTGGTGCCTCTGGCACAACTATCTCCTCATCGGGCGCATCCTCATCTACTACTATGTCTGCCTCAACAGCCTCTGGGTCTGGTACTGGATCCTCTGGCTCAAACTCTGGCTCCTCGGGGTCATCCTCAGGCTCATCATCATCTGCATCATCTGCATGCTCATCCTCTACTGGGTCCTCGTCGTCTATCGGTTCCTCCTCTCCATCTCCGTCTATGTCCTCATCGGCATGCTCATCCTCAGGCTCCAGGTCCTCATCCTCCTGAATCGGCTCAGGCTCTGGAACTGGTACATCGGGTACCGGCGATGGTGGTGGTGTTGCTGGCACTGGTGCAACTACAGGCTCTGGTGGACCGGCTACAATAGCTCTCAACTCAATCTCATCCATCTCGGGCTTACTCTGAACTAACCGTAATATCTCCTGGCAAATGTCTCTACCAATCCTCGCAGTATGGTAAGCATCCATACACATCTGAGTCGGGTGAGTCCTCTCGGTCACATAAAGCGCTTTCCACATGTCCTCCTCCAAATGCCTACTAGCTATCTGGCACACACGCTCACGATAAAACTCTGGGTCAGCTGGCTCCACGGTATCCCCATGGATCACGTGTCCTCCATAAGCATCTGTACCAAACTGATGAAACTCTGGATCCATGCTATCCTGCAAAGGAAAACTATCTATCGTCAGGAAGACGAACTTATCTTATACTCATATCTCATCTCAAGAAAATCTTAAATACTAGAACCAGATGGTGTGGAATCCATCAGTGAACGACAATATCAGAACCTAATCGTAATATAACCAGGTGCTCTGATACCAAAAACCCTGTCACGCCCCGGAGCAGCATAAATAGAGAAAAATAAATTCCCTTTATGGGTCCATAGGGAATGACAAGTGAAAGTCACTAATGTCCACACCACACAGTACTAGTCCAAACAGGAACAGTAAACAACTGAAATATAAACATGGTTCTACCTATTACAAACATCAGAGTACGGTCCACAGGATCACAACAGGTCTGGAGACAACATATGCCCAAGTACCCGTTAACTACAAAGTACAACAGTGAAAGGAAAAGTAGTAACATAAACTACTATTTATCTTCAGGTCTTCAGCTGGCGTACGGATAGGCGTCAGCATAACTGGCATCAGTGGGGCCATTCTCTACGTAACTCCCTTCAGGGTAATCGTTATCGCCATGAGTTCCGTCATCTGCATTGTAAAGGACAGGGTAGTCTGGACGGGGAATGTCCAGGCAATAAAGGCCGTCAGCTTGTTGAAAGCTGAGTGAGCACTAACTAACGCAGTCTCATAGAAATGACATAATTACCATTATGAACAGTATATGACAGTGATACTAAATATATCCCTTACTCATTTATTCAGACATATCATTAATCGATTCTTATCGACTCCCATTCTAAGACTGATTCCACAATACCCAACTGACTATCTCGAACTGATTATATCAGCACAACATACCAGTGCTCTTGTTCACCGCTATACCGCTTTTAAGAACTCTTGCGAGCACCCATACATCGTTCTCATATAACGACTGGTCCATGGATGTACCCATACTCTTGTTCACCGCTTTTAAGAACTCTTACTGTTCACCGCTTTTAAGAACGCTTGCGAGTACGATACATACACAGCTCTGGTAAATATAAATCATGGATGTGCCACAACTACTCTTGTTCACCGCTTTTAAGAACTCTTACTGTTCACCGCTTTTAAGAATGCTTGCGAGTACTGTGCACCCATAATTCTCACGATCCTGATCAAATCCTTGACATACACTTTATCGGATCCAACCTGAGCGAATCATCAGCTCAACATACAAATCCTCTTACTGACCCACTTCTCACTTATCCAATACTACCCAATATTATCATTTCAAACTTACTTGTTATCGCGTCGTACTATTACTAGCGTTCCGAACCCGACTACGTTACTCACCATGTTATCTCAATCTCGTTATCGTATCCCATTACCTCCGTAATCCATAATATCGCATAATAGGAATATGGAACAGCAATTAAACAACTACGCATTATGAATTATAACTGAAAGGAAAACATTCATGTTCTGCTCAGGTTCGATCGATTGAAGTCTTCTCGATCGATCGAAGAAAAGATGTTAGATCGATTGAAGTCTTCTCGATCGATCGAAGTGAAAGTGATCTCGATCGATTGAAGTCATTTCGATCGATTGAGACTTAGTGATGTTCGATCGATTGAACTCAGTTCGATCGGTCGAACTTCATCTTCCCCAGATTCTGCCAGTGAACGTGCAGAATGTGCTAGGGGTGTTTGGGTTAAAATTAATAAGTCCAAAACATGTAAAAATATCATAACTAAGATACCAAGTGAGTTTGGAACTCACCAAAAATCGTTAAGGGCGCGTTTGGCAAGCTTCGAAACCCCGAGCTTTAATGGCGGCCTCTCTCTCTCTCTGCCTTGTCTCTGTCTCTCTCTGTCTCCTTCTCTCTTTCTCTCCTTCTTCTTGTTCTTCTTCTTCTCAGCTGTGAGTGTATATATATATATATCTATAGGTGTGTGTATATATATAGATATATGGAGATATGTGAATATAATATATATCAACACACAAGCACACACTCTCAACTCTCTCTCTTGTCACAAGAGTTCAGCAAACCCACCACACACACGAATGCAGTGTATATATAGGAGAGGATGGGGTGCAGGTGGCAGCATTTGCGCAGAAACTGGAATTCTGATAATTACATTCTCGATCGATCGAAGTATGTTCGATCGATCGAACTCAGATCGGTCAGTTAGATCGATTGAAAACAGTTTGATCGATTGAAGTGGGGACCACGTATTAAATTTATGTCGGTAGGGTTTCGATCGCTCGAAAAAAAGGTTCGATCGCTTGAACGGAAGGGTCTCGATCGCTCGAACTAGCTTCGATCGATCGAAGATGAAATTTCTTGAATGGTCAAATGAAGTATATAGAATCTCTCTACATTAAATATTTATTGAAAATACGGGGTATTACAGAATTGGTCTTATATTTTTCAATGTTTGTATAGATAGGGTGTTGATGAAAAAATCCATTGAGTAATTATATGATTTTGTAGTATATCTAATGTTGTCTAACAAATTATTGTTACAGGTTACTTGAGAGTATAGAGATGATTGGTGCAAGGTATGACACTATCTAAAAATATTGGTTGTTTGTCAATAGTTTAGACTCTCACCTACAATGGTATTATCATTGAGGGTGGTTTGCAAAATATATTGAAGGAAAATGCCTTAAGGCTTTAGGTTTAAAGACTGTTTTGACAAACTGAGCATTTGGGGACAGTTTGATAACGAATCAGTAAAACAGAAAGCCAAGGAATACTGCATACAGTGTCCTCAAGAAAAAGGGTGTTCGATCGGTCGACGCGCATTCGATCTATCGTACATCTTCTTCTTTGAATCGATCGAACTAACTTCGATTGCTCGATGATGTCTCTATTTCGATCGATTGAACTAACTTCGATCGATCGAATACAGAGATTAATCTGCTGCATGGCAGAGGCCTGAGATCACGGTTTCATCGTGATCTCCCAACCCGGGGACTACTCAGACATAGTCTGCAGTGTCACAGATTTATTCTTAACGTAAAAATTCATCAAAGATGCGTTTGGTTGAGATTTAAGCATTAAAACTATGTAAAACAATGGTGTGCACTTATCTAGCATTCAAAACTACTCGTCTAACTGATTATATTACTACAGACTAAATGCAGAATGTAACTGAACGATAAATAAAGAACCTGGAAGTATAACTTTGATTAAACTAGCAAAGAATCAATCCAACAATCAATACCCAAGCTTGTGAACCTACAAAACAATGTAACTCTCTATCTTTCTCTCTAAAAACTGATAAAAAACAATGTGGGCGTCCTTATCTACGTACACAAAATGAGTTTATATACTAATAACCTAAAACTAGGGTAAAACATCCCCCTTCTGCTACGTGCACGTATAATCTGATAAAAGGCATGTTCGATCGATCGAACAGTTCTCGATCGATTGAACTTCTCTCGATCGCTTGAACTTCTCTCGATCGATCGAAACTTCGATCGCTCGAACTCTATATTTCAACTTTTGATTGTCTTCATTAGAATTCAGCATTTCCTTTTATCGTTATCTTTCAATTCTTCACACAGCACCTATTAATCTGCACAAATTACAGCTAAAATATACAACTTATCATAGTTTAATCAATATGTGTATAAACTAGCATTGTAATTCAAATTACAGATAAATGGAGGAATTGTAAACTAAATCAATACATTTTCTTCTTTTAGCGCGGTTGTATTTTACAAATACCCCCGCTTGTCAATTACATCCCCACAAGTGTCATGGCAAGTCCAAGCCTACAACCATGCACAGTAGCCGTCGCTACTCAAATTCTCAAACATCGAGAAGCTTACTCCGGCATGAATTTGTATAAGACTCCCATTTGACCCACATAGATAACTCAACGTGCTCGCGTAAATTTAGACATGCTTTTCACAAATTAGCGCGTGCATAATTAACGGGCCTACAATTAACACATGGATTTTGCCCGGATCTCAATTTCGTCGTCGAAACATAAAACATGTATTTCTCTATATTTCACAAGTTAGGACTTCATACCTCGTGCGATTTCCCCCAAACTTTGAAGGATCGACTAGGAGGCTAATTAATCGTCGGATTTCAAATTTGAGAAAATTCCTACAAGTTTATACCTGTTTTTCCCAAAAGTCTAAAATTAAGATTTTTACAAAACTTGGCCAAACATGGCCTAAGTAGTATCAAAACGAAGATCTTACCTCCACGAGTTCAAATACGAAATCTGGAGAAAAACTGACGGACAGAAGGTCGTCATATGTCACCGGCAAGCTCGTGGCAACCAAATCTCCCTTCTCTCTCCTCTCTCTAGATATTTTGGAAGTTTGGATGAGAATGAAATCTCATCCACTTTTATATATAGCCAAACGTTCTGGAAATTACGTTTACTTCCCCGCAAGTTTCTCAAAACTTCTCATTTACCCATGAAACTTTACACACGTTCATTTTATAACTTTACGAGTGAAAACTATAAATTTCAAAAGTTTTCCGACTAAGTCTCGTTTGGATCCAATATAACGTCCAAAAACTAAATTATGTGGAATCTCTACACAACCTACTTTTATTATTTAACGTGTCACTCACGTTCTCACCACAGTTCTCAAAATAATATAACAATATCAAAGATTACCAGAATTTACTCTACTCAGGTAAATTGACTATTCACGAAATAACAGATATCTCAAATAACATTTAATTCATGTAAATATCATTTAACCATGCCAATGCAACATGGAATACCATGTTTCTGTGTCCTCACTGACACCTCACCGTTGACCCCAGTCAACCACTTATCCTCATGTATCATATATCAATGATAATTCATAAAATTTCATATCATTCATGATAAAACTATGGAATTCGGAAACGGGCATGACAATATACTCAGATCTTCATATCTGCAGGACTAGATTAGATAGGGATTGAGAGAAGTGTGATTATGAGGGTGATGTGAATGGGATCCTCGGGAGGTGGAGTGGCCGGCGGTGGAGGTGTGGGTGCGTACGGTCCGGCGGGTAGAGGAGGGTGGTGTTTGGGTAATGGGATTACCTAATGGTTCATAGGGAGGTTGGGTAGTACAAGGTTCAATTAGGGTAGTATTCTCATGTACTAACATTTTCCATAAATGTGTGAGTTAGTCGTCGCTTAGGTTTACGTGAAATCCAGTCTAATTTACACAGATTTTACGGGTTAACGTGCAACATCAGTCCGAGGTTGAAACTTACAGTCTAAGAAATTTATTAAATAAATACGCACGCGTATAATTTGGTTTCTGGGTTCACAAAATCGAGACACTGAAAAATACAAACAAAAAATACGGGGACAAATTTTATTAACGAAATTTACGGATATTACAGAAGGCCCCTCCTCTTCTAACCTCTGCCCTCCCCTGCCCCTCCTACCTAAACGTGATACTCTTTAAGCTGATGCCCCTCGACAATACCTTTGATAGGGTCTATATTAATTTCTAAAGTTGTTAATGCTAATTTATTCAGTCTTTTAACTTGTACTTTTAAATGTATGTACAGATAGGATGGTGATGACAAAAAAAGCCATTGAGCAATTATACGAGTTTGTGTGATGTAACTTATGTTTTCTAACAAATTCATGTAACAGGTATAAATTTGATCGGAGCAAGGTATATTTTGTATGCTGAAATTGGTAGCATGGGGGCTGAAATTGTGTGTAATTATGGTGCATGTAAACGTTGATGACTATGACAATTACATAAAAGAGCATGGACATTGTGAGTTGATCTTTTGGCTCGTTGCATTTTGTTAATTGGGATTAATTACACGTCTCACCCTTGTACTTTGACCTTTGTGTCAATTTGGTCTCTATACTTTCAATTGACTCAATTTCATCGTCGAAGTTTTAATTGGTTTCAATTTAGTTTAGCCGTTTAGATCCGTTAAAAATCTGAATGGAAATCAGTCACATGATCTCACGTGCAATTTACTGTAAGGCATTAGAAGGGCAATGTAGTAATTCACTTATCCGAGCTCCATTTGGCCTCTGAACAATGCCACGCTCTTCCCCACCTCCGATCAAAAGAAACCCCACGCTTCATCTCTCCGCCCCCTCCTCTTTCTTCGTCTCCATCTTCTTCCCAAATTTAATTTTTTTTTTATTTTTTTATTTTTTTTATGAACATCTTCTTCCCAAATTAGAAGCATTATAAATCTGTATGTGTATATATATGTATATTATGTGCAGAAGTAAATATATCAAAAGTCTTGCACCTTCTCGATGATTTTTGGATCCCCTTTTGCTGAATACCTAGATTGAAATAACAGAATACAAAAGTGTTTAATATTTGGAAGGTATGATAGATAATGACATATTCATTACTTTTTTCAATCCTAATATTTGGAAGGTATGATAGATACTAAATTTCATATTCATTACTTTTTCAATTGTTCGCCCGTCGTTGTCGGTCCAGATTCTTTTGCTGTTGTAAAGAAATCACATTTCTGCAATAACAAATGGCCTGCTTGGAGACTTAGCATTTTTTCCGGTGTTTTAGTTTTCATATTTTGAAATGGAAGTTAGTTTTGATTATTATATACTACAGAAAATTTAAAATAGAAAATTGCTAGTAAATCCCCCATTCATAGACTTTCAGGGATAAAGGACACCAAACATTCTATTTTTGTACAAGGTCCCTAAAATCCTAGTTAATATACCTTAATCATGGTTAAGAATTTTTTTTTCCCCCTACTAGCCTTATATATTTTGTAACATATAGATACATGATGTGCATATGCAACAAATTCCTCACTTTATAGATGATATTTATTTCCAGCATTTTTCGTGTAAGGATATTGAATTTAATAGCATATTAAATGCAACTTTTTAACCCCCTTTAATCGCCCCATCTTGATTATGCAGATTAAATTATTGTTTCTATTTACATTGATGATCAACTTAATTTTGGCACAATTAGTGATATATCAAACTTATGACCATATTGTATATGTTTGACAGTAAGCTTTATATATTTTGTTATCATTATACAAACATTCATATTACTATTATCTTTAGCATACTCACCAACATTTCATCTTGCAGAGTTCCATTTTCAAGAATTTAGAGGTACAGTTTTTTCTGGTTGATACGCAGATTATTATCTTAAACGTTTTGAGAATTTCACAGATATATAGTCAGGTTCCTATTTTTTCTCACACAGTATGTTTGTTAACATGTTTTGTTTTTCGAATAGCCAGGTCAACCAAATAAATATGGAGAAGCAGTTGACGTTATGGACTGTGAATTCAACAATGTATTGTTTAGTTTCTTCAAGTGTTGTCAGCATTTGAAAACAAAAAAACAAAATGAAGAGATGGTACTTGTGAATTTCACAAATTAATCTTTTTTGCGTTTACCACCATTTTTTTTTTTTTTTTTTTTTTTGTGATATTCAAAAGTTGGCTATGAAATTTACAAATTAATCCAAGTATATAGTTTCAAGTTTTTTTTTTTTTTTTTTTTTTGAAGTTGGTGATGATGGTGGTTAACAGTGGTTGTGGGTGCTAGGATGCAATGGTATTCTCTCCCTCTCTCTCTCTCTCTCTCTCTCTCTCTCCAAAACATCTTGTGAGATTCACAAATTATGTTGTGACTCTCTCTTCTACTTCATTTTCAAAACATGTTGTGAAAATTCACAAATCATGTTTGTGACTCTCTTTTCGATTTTCGTTCTCCAGAACATGTGAAATTCACAAATCATGTTGTGACTCTGTCTCTTTCATTTTCCTTTTCCAGAACAAGTTGTGAAATTCACAAATCATGCTGGGACTCTCTCTTCCATTTCCATTTTTCCATTTCATGTTGTGAAATTCACAAATCATATCGTGACTCTCTCTCTCTCTCTCTCTCTCTCTCTCTCTCATTTTCATTTTCCAGAACATGTTGTGAAATTCACAAATTATGTGGGACTCTCTCTTCCATTCCCATTTTTCCAGAACATGTTGAGAAATTCACAAATCATGTTGTGATTCTCTCTCTCTCTCTCTCTCTCTCTCTCTCTCATTTTCGTTTTCCAAAACATGTTGTGAAATTCACAAATCATGTTGGAACTCTCTCTTTCATTCCCATTTTTCCACAGCATGTTATGCCTGTTCAATTCAAATTGTGTTCCATCAATCATGTTGTTGGACATGATTGTGGTTGAAAATAGCTGTCATTATGAGTAATAATGACTTTCAAATTTTGATCCCCTTAATTTTTTGGGCAATGCTAGGGGCACTAACAACTTCCACTAACACTTACTAACACACTCTATCTCTCTCCTAGTGGTACTGCGGGGCCCACTGCGGACCCCACAGTACCACTAGGAGAGAGATAGAGTGTGTTAGTAAGTGTTAGTGAAAGTTGTTAGTGCCCCAAATATTACTCTAATTTTTTATTCTCTCAATTTTTAGGAAGAAATTTTGGTTGAAAACATTAATGGAGGAAGTTACCATTTTTAAGAATACCAAACTTAATGAGGAAGGGGTATTTTAGTCCCTAAAAAAATTCAAGGACTTAATTATAAGCATGTTTTAACTCAAGAACCTAAAGCTATTTAATTGTAGTATCTAGGGATTTATCACTAAATCACCCAATTTAAAATTGGTATATATATATATATATATATTTAGCTTCGTTTCTAGCCATTTTATTAGGGATATTAGGTCATACGCCACTTAAAATTAAATGCATTAGTAAAAAATTCACACGATTTGACCATTTTTTAAAAAGTCTCTCGCTACTCTTTGAATTAGGTAAAAAGCCACACGCTGGAACAGAACAGTGGCTAATGCAATGTTATTTGTCAACTTTAAACTGTCATAACTCACTCGTTTTTTTAAGCATTTTGAGTAATTAAAAATTTTTTTTCATGTATTTCTGCGAGATTTACACAATGGAGTTGAAATTTGTATAAAAGAAAGTAATTTGAAACCTCATTTTTTTTATTTTATCTGTCAAAACAAGTGATATTATTTGTTTTGACATATGATACTAATACTATTTGTCAACTTTAAACAATCATAACTCGCTCGTTTTATAGTCTTTTTGAGTGATTTTTTTATTCCATGTATTTCTTTGAGATACACGCAATGGATTTGAAAATTGTATAAAAAAAGTAATTTGGAACCTCATTTTTTTTATCTATCAAAACAGATGTTATTAACATTATTTGTCAACTTTAAACCAACATAACTCACTTATTTTTTCTAGACTTTTTGAGATTTTTTTTTATTTATGTATTTCTTCCAGATTTACGCAATGTAGTTAAAAATTGTACAAAAAATAGTAATTTGAAACCTCATTTTTTGATTTAATCTGTCAACATAGATGATATTATTTATTTTGACAACTTTAAAAAACAATAACTCACTCATTTTTTAGCCTTTTTGAGTGATATTTTTTTATTCCTTGCATTTTCGAGATCTATGCACCTATGGTGCCAAATTTATGAAAGGAACATGTTTTTGTTATATTTATGCAAAAAAAAATAATGTTTTTCATATATATATATATATATATATAATTATTTTAGTTTTTAGCTTTTTTTTTCCAAGTATTTCATGGTCAATGTGATCTCGACTGATAATTTTGTTGATTCTAAAACATCAAATTTTACAGACTTGTAGAACAAAAGTTATAACAATTTGAAGTTGTTTAGGCATTAAAATAACATGAGTCTTAACTTAGAAGTGTTTTATATGAGGGGACCATGGCCGATGCCCCCATTTTATTATCCTTTAAAAAAAAACATCGATTACCAAACAGAAGAACATTAGATGATAACCAACCATCTAGTCTAATGTTCTACCTCCGTTGAACTACTTAGGATCCGTTTGGGTTAGGTTAAAAATTAAGTGATTGTTTTGTAAAATTGAAGTGTTTCGTTAGCTCAAAATTTCAACACTTAAAAAATCAGCTAAAAAATTAAGCTAAAAACCAGTTGAAAAAATTTGACTTTTTGAAAAACGTTGCTTAATATTTCAATACTTAATATTTCAGCACTCAAGTTTAAAATTTCATCACTTAATATTTCAGCTAACACAACCAGTATTTCAGCACTTAAAATTTTAGTTTTTAAAATTTTAGTACTTAATATTTCAACAAATAAAATTTTTATCACTCAATATTTCAGCTAACCAAATCAACGGGATCTCAGTAACCCCCAAATTGCCTCCTATTTTTGCACGAAATAATGATTAATAACAGACATGAGTGGATCCTAAATTCCCCACCTTTTAAACAAAGAATAAATGAGAAAGACAACTTGGTTCAAAACAACACTGTCCAGGAATGAACATGAATTCTATGCTTACATGTGCTTATTATAGGATTTTTGTTAGCAGAGCAACATGGAGACAGGGGAGAGCAACTTGGAGACAGGGGAGCCACATCCTTATCTTGCATATTTTGAATTACATACATTAGTGTATTCCTCGACTATTCAACCTTGGTTTTATCTAAGGGTCTGTTTGGTTGTAACTTGAAATTGAATAGTTTTATTTAGATTTTATGCTGAATCTCGAAGTAAATTTTATCACCATGAATAACTCCATTTATAAAAGGGTAACGATACTGTAAGCAAGTATTCATATGAGAACGCACCATACAACTGTTGGATGAAGTTTTGGTCTCAAGATAGTAAGTAAAAAAATTATTTATTATTCATCCAACGGTTGTAGAGTGCATTCTCAGATGAGAACTTGCTTACAGTATCAATACCCTAAAATAGGAAACACCATCATATTTCTTTTTATGCGGCCATTTCTACTTTTTTCTAGAATGCTAAAATTTATAATTGCAAGCATCATTTTTGAGACGTGCATCCTATTTCTAAATAGAACCATTCAAGCTCACCATCATTTTTTTTTTGTAAAATTCTATACAATAGATAGAATGCAATTATTGCATTCAAGGACAACAAAACATGCCCTAATATATTTCACATAATATGCATTTATGACCCTTCTAATTTACCAATTTTATGCTCAAAAATCGCACTTTAATCAATTTTTATTTTTATTTATATTTATATTTTTTTATTTTTAATTTTTAGTTTCACTCAATCTTTACTCAATTAGCCAAAGTACTGAAGTGTTTGTAAGTACCTCCATATCAACATACCAAGGATTATTTATTTTACAAGTGAAATTAGTATAAAAAAAATAAAAATAATACATACATTAAGTATATAAAAATCATATTTTTTTTTAGAATTCAAAATTACAATATCGGGTCGGATCGGGTTAGGAAAGGGGCGGCGCCGCCCACAAATCTCATGTAAATTTATGCATATTCCAAATCAAATCATAACTCTGTCCCTACGAATCAGCAATTTAAAAACAAATAACCGGGCCGCTGATTGACAAGTCCACAATATACTGAATTTATTTAAGCAAGCCATGTCACTCTATATCAATTAGATCACATTTGGATGCTTTGCAATTGCGGCAGGATGGATAATTAATCTAGTTTACCTGGGCTATTTCCGGCAGCCGGGGCTAATAAAACAACCCCGAAAAAAAGTGGCCCAAATTCCGAACTATTTTCGCTAAAATGAATTTGTAGTTACGCTAGAGATTGAAATACCAAACTATCTTGATTAACGATTTAAATACATTTTACATCCTTATGGTTCAATTTTCACTATATCCTTGTAGTTCAAAAGGTTACATGTAACCATCGTCTCATTGTGGGTTAAATGAAAATATTAACGATGTTAACTTTTGACTTGAAATTATTTAATATATCCCCCAATTCCTCACAATCGTATAGGTTAAGTGTAAACTTTTAAAATGTAGAGAGTAAAGTGAAAATGTATCCATACATATGAGGTGAAGTATATCTAATCCGTTCGTGTGAAAAGAAAAAAAAAAAAGCTAATTCATTTCAATAACAATTATATGGGGGTTGGGTTTTGTGTTTTAATTTAACGTATCTTGTACTGGAGTTTATTCTCAATAGTTAAAGAATTGGTCTCTTGGATGTGGATGTGGATGTAGGCGGATTTGCTGAACCACGAAGAAATCTGTGTTTTTCTTTGGTATGTTAGTTTATTGTTCTTGATGTGTTCCGTGTGTTATTATGGAAATTTGGTTCGGCGTTTAAATTCCCAACAAATGGCCATAGAGATATAAAATTGATACAAGACACTTTTATATATACATACGCATGTGGGTATCAGTATATGGCATGAACGGGCAAATCTATCAGTAACATGATTTTTAGTTTAAAAATGGACTTTAAAGAAAATTAATTCAATTTTCTTTTGGATTTTGATCTAAAAGAATATCTTTTGGATAAACCAAATTGGAATGACCTATGGTCTGAAAATGAAAATGTCAATATGAGGGATGTCTTATTAATTTTCTTTTCGATTAAATGAATATAAATTGAAGACTTGAACGCAACACTGAATTGTGTCGTATGTTTTTTATAGTTCATTACTCCTATTTTTTTACAGTGATATATCTATTAGCAACAACCACACGTAAATTAGAGGTGAGTATTAATAATTAATAATGGGTAATGCTATTGTCAGAGCAGTAATGGCTAATGTCAGAGTAAAAAATGTCGCTAAAAATGTTAACGACTAAAAAAAAGTATCACTAAAACTTTTAAAAACACTTTTATATTTGACAGTACCCATTACTGCTCTGGTAATAAAGCTAGCCATTAATAATAAGACAGCTAAATATAACTTGTGAAAGAGGCTGAAAGAGGCTTTAAGAACCTGAGGGGAAATTAAAAATGCAACAACTCGCATGGTCCCAACTCTGCTACACTCCCAAGTGGTCCAACTGACTATTGTGGCCCAGGCCCATAATGGAAGTTCTCACTGTCTTCTGATATATCCCAATTGTGAATCGCTTTAATAATTAGAGCACCAATCTATTCATCTATGATCAGAGGTTTTTTTTTCTTTATTTATATTTTTTTTTAGTCAACACAAATTCCTTCCATCCGTCTGTCTTCCGTGACCCTGTGATTAATATCCAGTTTCATTTTTTATTGGAGTAGGATAAAGAGGTAAATACCAAATATGTGTACCGTCCCACAATACACGTATCAAATAAATTAATAGAGGCAAATGAACAGTAAAATTCACACCCATTCAATTTTCCTTACAAGTTACAATTAGGTTAGTGCTAATGTCAAAACGAAAAGTGTTAATATCAAAGTAGAAAGTGTCGTTAAAAGTTTTAGCGACAGTTAAGCTAATAGTAATACCAAAGCAGAAAATGTCATTAAAAATTTTAAAATATTATTAAAACTTTTAACGATACTTTACACTTTAACATTAAAACTTTCTTACTTTAATATTAGTATCACCCTACAATTATTTGATGATGAGGTTTATTTTAGAAGACTTTGGTCAAAGGAATTCCCCCACTTTTCTGACGTACTTCGAGGAGGATTTTATAGGATCCTCGGCACGTGATTGAGGAGGTGGACCCCAAAAACTTGATCTCGCCAACATGGGCTCTGTTAAAACCTCAGAAGGGAAAGCGATAATGGGCCCAAGTGGGTCATCACACAAGGACAGTATTGGACCCTGCCTGTTCTGAGGATGCTGGGTTTAAGAGGCCTAAATTAATTGTGACACGTCTACGATGAGAAGCTCCAATACTAGTATCAATCACGAATATTTTTTTTTTTGCTCATTTCATTTTTACTTATCATCTAGCCCTCTACTAGATAATATGTGTCACATTTTATTTTATATTTCTTCTGTATTATCAATTTAATTATTAAAATATGACACATGTCACTCAATTAATAGTGTTGAGATCTCAGTGAAAAATGCAAAAGAAAATAATAATAATAATAAGTGATCAAAAAATGTTGGCAATCAATCACAGCTTTGGCGTGGACGGTGGAAAAGGTGTAAGCGACAGATCATGAGGTGGGTACATTACGGATTTGCGGTCTGAGATTGAGATGATCATTACATAATTTCAATGTCATGAATCACATATTGTCATTGACATGATATTCATCAATTCATTTATGGATGCGTACACTACACCGTTGTGTAGAATTCTTTAGGAATATTAACTATTCTCAAATTTGTATCTTAAATATAATTTTTAACAAGTGTGAATTTATAATCTATTTGATTTTTATTGGAGAATTTTGAAGTGATTTGATTATTATAGAATATCACATGTGTTGAAAATTATATTTGAGATACAAAATTTAGAAAGTATCGTGTACTCATTTTTTAATCACTATATACTTTTTTGACACAGGGAAAAAAAAAAAAAAACCAAAACAAAAAGATGGTGGTTGTAACATTTCTAACATTTCTAAAGCTACTGCAGGAAACTATTTTTTTGGCAGATGAGTTTTCTTTGATTAATTGGTAAAAAAAAAAAAAGAAAAGAAAAGAAAAGTTGAAAAAAGTGAGTTAATTATTAAAGTTTTAGAGGGCCAAAAGCAACTTTTATGGAAAATAATTTTCGACAATTGAATCCAAAAAGCAAAAATTGTGCGGGCCCTTAGAGCATCTTCAATAGTGTTAAATTCATAAGGCAACTTTAGTTTTTTACTTTACACTCACGCAATAGTGTGGGTAGTAGTAGAACTTATATAGTTGTATGGTAGTGAAACTTAAGTTTATTATTTCGCTAAATTCACTTCCTATACAACCCAAATGGCAAAGTCAATGTCGTTTCATGCTTAGCCGACAAAGATAACGTCGTTCCGCTGTGACCGAAAAAGTCTTTGCCGTTCAGTTATTCTTTTCTTTTTTAAATAATAAAAGAGCCCAATCGGCAATTGTTTTTTTTTCTTGGTTAAATTTAAGATTTTATTAAAAAATAATATTAAAAAGGGATCAAACGTTAAATAAAATACCTGCCCACCTAGTCGGCACTCTCTTTACCATTTTGCTTTTACACCACTATGTGAATTCTCCGATCTGTATCGCAATTTAACTTACACCCTCTCACACCATTAGAGATGCTCTTTGTGGATGACTAATTGCTCATTCCATTAATGTTACCTTTATTCTAGATTCTTAATTCTTAATTCTTCTCCCTTCTTTTGGGGTCGTTTGGGGAAAACCAATATAGGGATTTGCAATCACAAGTTTGCCATTTGGAATCTTCATAAGTAGAACCAAACGGGCTATATGTATCATTATTTTAACACTCGATTGTGGTTTGTGAAAGTGCGGAACTAAACAACGTCTTTTGCAATATCCAAGGGATTATTCTGCACCAGTATTCTATTGCTCTAATTTTATGTTACTTAAAGACCACGCCCCGACTGAATCACCTTCCTCCTCTTCGTCTTGCTCCATGTGTGTGTGTGTGTCCAAGGGTAGATCAAAAATAAAATAAAAAATTAAATAAATTTGCTCTTATGAATGTACCTCAAAGTGACTACAGAATGGTCTCTAACAACAAATATAATATCAAAATAATATAATAGTATACCACATATGCCTAAATAAACATCTAAGCATATAAGGGTGTTCTTATTAGCATGTAATAGGGGTGATTTCGTATTTTTACCCATTTTCCGTTAGAGTAAAGATTGGGGCACACCCAAACACACAATTTTTGGGACACAACTCAAATAATGTGTCTATCTCTCTCCTGTGATGTCATTGGACCCCACAGTGACACAGGAGAGAGATGGACACATTAATTAGGTTGTGTCCTAAAAGTTGTGTATTTGGTTGTGTCCCAAGTATTACTCTTTCCGTTAATTTTAACAGAAAAGTGACTATTTCACTTCAGTCCAGACCACAGGGGGTATTAGTGATAAAATTTAAAGTATAAGGGGTAACTGATAAAAGGCCTAACCACAAGAGGTGTTTCTGTAATTAACCCTTATTTCTATTATCTATTAGTCATATTATTAACTTTAGTGAAGTCAATTAATTGGTAATAGTTCCGGCCCATTAAATAGTAACGAGAAATGCCACACACACATTCCAAACCACACCCCAAACCACATCCCTTGTTTTAAATGTATGTACCTTGTGCTGTTTGAATTTTTCACACTTTTCTGTGCACCACTTACACAGCACAGAGTACATGCATTTAAAGTAAGGGTGTGGTTTGGGGTGTGGTTTGAAATGTGTATGTAGCATTTCTCAATAGTAACAGCACAAAAGTATCATGTCTTTTTTTTTTTTTTTTTTTTTTTTTTTTACGGGAATTGCTATGTATACCAATGTATTTGTTATGTACACCCAAATTCATTTTTTTAAATCATTTTTCTTCTAAAAATTCTCACTTTTTTAAAAATGAGCGATGTACATAACAATTCCCTTTTTTCACAACTAATTGTATTTCTTTGACACAATTACTTCGATCTTTATAGGCGGAAGCAACTTCTAAACCGCCCAAACGATGTTCTCTAAAACTCATTGTGAATGCATACCATTGCAACAGAAGGTGAACATTAATAATGGTGTCCTATGATAAATGACAATGAAACGTTTATTTATTTATTTATTTTTTATGCTAATGATACATATTAATTATTACTCCCTCCGTCCCATAATAAGTGTCCACATTCCATTTTTTGGATGTCCCACAATAAGTGTCCATTTTACTAAATTGGCATCTAACTTTTACTTACTTTCCAAAGCTACCCTTGTAATAAAGACAAAGTAACATTTATTTGTGGTCTCAAAACAAACAAAAAGTCAAACACCTATCACATCTAAGGGTAAAATTGGAAAGTGACCTTTTAATGAACCAAAAAAACTAATATAATACAACTTTCTTAAACAATGTATAAAATAGAAGTGGACACTTATTATGGGACGAATGGAGTAACTTTTTCTCTACACGTATATTATACATTGAGAAGGAGTATATGTAACATTTTATATTAAACATGTAGGTGTAATAAATAGTTTGGCGGACATATTTAGCATCTCCCATTTCTCCTGAGTTAGCTGCCTCTCTCTCCACATGATAAATCATAGCCACCCTCTCATAATAATTATGTCCCTCATCAACTCAAAAAGGACTTGTACAAAACTAATCAATACATACAAGGAAAGCTAAATGAAATCCAATCTGGGTGTAAAACATGTTTTTGTCCGCCGAAACCAAATCTAATTCCAGCCAATTGTCAACACATATCTTTTCTTAAAGTTAAGTAATCAAACTTCAGATCAGAAATTATAAAAATACAAATAATAAAAGTCAAAATTTGAAGCCTATCAATCTCATGATTAGCTTTAGAGACCTAGCTATAATCACATCAAGGTATTTAATCGTAATGGACATAGTGAGCTTTATCCTCTTTCGGGTGGCTCTCTATTGCCAAAGCACCTTTTGCTTCTTCCAGAGCAATCAATTCACAAGATATTTTGTACCCTTGGTGTTAATTGGAATGCATGTTTAGTGAGCTGCTGTAATTACAACTGTTCAATTAATTATCTTTACCTTCACCTTGTGCATTTGAGGAGTACATGCTGCATTTAATGTTGTACATGTGGGGTGTAAAGAAAATTTTGGTACATATATTTAATAACTCTATCTCGAATGTGCATTTTGCCCTACTTATTCGCTATATTACTCTCTCTCGGATCTCCCCGATGTCAAAGCAGTGACTATATAGTGTCACAATAGGGCGTTTTTAATGGTTTTCATAAAATTGAGTGAGCTTTAAAATGAGTAATGATACACCCACAACCTCATTTACACCCCCAACTACATTCAACACATCCTAACATTTGATTATCCTTAGTTTTGGTGGGTCCCATATGGATTCCACATAGAACCCACTAGAATCTAGGGTCAGGATGTGCTGAATGTGATTAAAGGTGTGGATGAGGGTGTGAGTATATCAATCTCGCTTTAAAATTACTTCACAAAGAGCCAAAAGTTAATTTACTTTATTACTAATATATGTAGTATATCTTTGCAACCTCATTTTATGAAATTGATAAATATTACTAAAATCCTTTTAAGAAAGAAAAGAATGCAATTGGCGGGCCAATCTGTGCCTAACTCGGGCCTGCGGTACTTTCATTATGGACGAGTTTGAGCAAAAAAAATACAAGTACGAATTCAATTTGGACTGAGTTTGGACAAAATTTTGCTAACTCGTGTAACCCGAGCCTGAATTCTATTATTGCATTATTTTTTGACATTAGATTAGAGTATTTTTTTAGTGACAAGAATACACTATTAGATATTATTCAAACACTAAATTAATAGATGAATGTTTTTTTTTTTCCCAAATCTAAACAAAAAAAATTAGATTTGATACTGTACATATTGTTATTTACATACTAAAAATCGTTTTGCACAAAAATTTTTTTTTTTCCAATTCGGGCTCAGGTTTTAATCCTAAATCACAAATCGGGCTCGGATTGAAAAGTTTGGATTTATGTCTGACTCGAACTTGGACAAACTATTTGAATTCGAACTTAGATCTAGACAGAGTCAAACTCTTTGGATCTCTTCCGAATTGCACCCCTAATTAGCTACTTCTGCCAGGTAGTAAGGCAGCAAAGTAATGTGTGTGTGTATGTACACACATGTTTAAGAAAGTGAGAGGTTTCAAAATGATCAATATCTCTAAAAGTCATTTAGGGAACTATGATAGCCAAATATGACAAGTGACAACTACCAGGCCATCAATTTCACTTTGAATTGTTTTAGGGCCTTTTAAGCCCAACTGCGATAAAAAAAAATAAATAAATAAAATTTTGCGCACAACTTCCAGCTAAGAACATTCATAACAACCATGACCTTTCCTAAAAAAAAACAACCATGACCTTTATTCTACAAAAATTCACCATATTTTTTTTTTAATTCATGAAATATTGACTTTAACAATAATGTTAGGTATACACACTTTTTGACACACTATATTTTAAATATATGTACTTTATGCTGTTTGAATTTTCACACTTTTCTGTGCACCATTTATATAACACATGATACATGTATTTTAAAGTTGGGTGTCAAAAAATGTGTAGAAAAGTGTGTGAATATAGTAGTGCTCTGACTTTACTCAAAGCATTTTATAAAATTTGAAGATTGTATGCATAACCATTTACAACTTCACTTGCTTTAACAGTAACTCACTCATTAAATGCTGAGGATTGATTGTTTGTTATGTAACAGGATATAGGAATTTCACTTGTTTTTAACACTAGTCTCACTCATTTAATGTTAAGGATTGACTGTTTAGAATTAGTATGTATGTAATATGATATATGAACGAGAAGCTTTTCCATGAGCCCGTTACATGTGTGATAGATTTATGGTAATCGTTAGATTTGTGGATCTCATATAAGCTCCACAGTAGTCCAACGAGCTATAGAAACGGCTTATTCTACAACCTAGGACTCCTCCTCTCTCTCTCTCTCTCTCTCTCTCTATTAGGGCTGTACATGTAATTCAACTGTGTTCAACTTTACTTTAAGTCTCTCCAAACTCGATTCAAGCTTTAGCAACATCTGCTAAAAGTCCACTTGCACACGACTAGGGGTGTCATTTGGAACGGAAATTCCGATTCCGATCCGAAAAATTCTGATTTTGCCAACTAAATATGCATTCGAATTCCGAAAATTTCGAAAAAAATCGGATCGGAATTGGAATTGTTTTTAGAATTCCGAAAAATTTTCGAAAATATTCCGAAATTGTATTTTCCGAAACTTTTCCGAAATATTCCGAAAATTTTTCGAACATATTCCGAAATTGTATTTTCCGAAACTTTTTCGAAAATATTCCGAAATATTTCGAAAATTGTGTTCATCCCACATCGAAAAAACATAAAAAATGTGATGTGATGTGCTTCTATAAAAGGCCTACAAGTCTCATGTGAAATCGCATTAAACTTGAATTCCGAATATTCCGAAAAATTCCGAAAATATTTCGAATATTCCCAAAAATTCCGAATCTGATGAAATTCCGAAATTTTCGAAAATTGCGAAATTTCCGAAATTTCGGAATCGGAAATAATTTTGGAATTTCCGAAATTTCGGAACGGGATTCGGAATCCATTTTTGGCTTCCGAAAATTTCGGAATTTTTTTCCGAAAGGGGTGTTTCCAATCCGTTCCGGCCGAAACACACCCCTATACACGACCATCCAGCTTAGGTGTAATCTAATTTAAATTTATCTGACATGCACAGTGTACATATAACACATATTACGTGTGCTCGAGAATAAATTGTTACTCTGTACTTGATACATCTGCCGAAAACACACTAGAAAACAAAGCAATATTTGGTTCATGTATTTAGTAAGAGAAAAGAAAAGATTTGAGGAATTTTTTTTTTCTTTGGATAATAAGGAAAATCAAGAACGAACAGAAAAATGCGTTGAGAAATAACTTAATCATTTGGAATATTGTTTTAGCTATATTTTGGAAAGTTTTCATTTTTAATATTATTTAAGCACGAAGAAAAACACAAGGAAACATATCTTCTTCATGTTTTCTTTTTCTTCTCTAAATTTACGACAACTAAACAGAGCGTGTGTGCACAACTTGTGATTATTAGTCCAAACTAGTAATAGAAAAGAGAAATGATATGCTTTTCAAATTTATTTACCAAAAATAGCTCGCAATAGATGAAGGAATGGACTCATTTGATTTTCATTGTAGGATGTTAAAACGATTCCACATTTTTTTAAGTAGTACACAACCACATGTGTCACGTTTGTTTGGGATACAAAAAAATAGAAAAATATTTCAGCATAGTTCCTAGAAACCACACGTCTTGTTCATCTCACATGAGAAACAATTATTTTAGGGACAAAACTATAAGACATAATTTTTAATCTAAAATCACTATTTCTGGTGTGAAAAGAACAGAACGGACAGTTCCTAAAAAAAAAAAAAAATGTGCTGAGGACTCCTCCCAAAAATAATGGAAAATGAAGACTTAGATGGAGCCACTAATGTTGGAAACGCAATTCCCATAATGGATAAGCTGGATGTCAATATCAGAATCATTAGTGGCGGCTGGTCCAAGTTTGACGACATAATCTGGGAAAATCAAAATACAGGGTCCTACTCTGTATCTAACAACCGTATTGCTTTCAATCGGTTTTAACATTATTTATTGATTCCCAATTGAAGCACGACCAGTGACCACCCTGTCAATCATGAAACAATAATGATAAACCATTTCCTAAACCACCCTCTCAACCATATTTAGTAAATTTTGTCCTTTGATTTTAGTGGGTTTTATATGAAATTTATGTAGAATTCACTAAAATTAAAGGCAATCAATAATTAAGATGTGCTAAATGTGGTTAGGGGTGTGGTTGAGGAAGTGTGTGTATCATTACTCAGCATGAAAGTGGCCTGGAGCCCATCAACTCAACGGTAAATTTCCATTGTAGTTAATGCTTATTTGTCATTTCACACACTCCAACACAACTAATGTTTTTTTCAAAAAAATTTCAGTGAGCCCTCATACCGCTTTATCACCGTAAAATGATGTGATACTCTAATTATGTAGGGTTATGTGATCACTAAAATTGAATAACATGACAATTACTTGTTGATTTTAAGCAAACTCAATTTTCAAGAGCACGCATCCTTCCTTACTTGTCAGGTTCCTTAATTTTACTTGCCACATGACCACATAGAGGTGTCACACAATGTCAGTATGATGATGTGAAGTGACATGCTCACTAAACTAATTAAATTCTCCAATATTATGAGGATGTGGTTATTTGGCATGCCATGTCATCAGTTCTAAAGTACCGTTTAGAATTGCGAGCCTAAGTCTAAATGCGCAAAACACATATATGTAATTATGAACTCAAAGGGTGTTTTGGTAACAACTTTTTAGAGTCAATAAGTGATTATGAACTCTAAAATAAAGTAAAAATATTTGACAAACCGGATACTACTGTTCAACCGCAAAAAATTGCGATTGACCAAAACATGGGCGGAACTAAATGGTACCTATATGTAATTATGAAGTTTCTAAATTATTTTACAAATTGAACCCCCCAAGTTTTTTTTTTACTTTTACAAGATACTCATCCTATATAAGTCAGTTTACATAAAAGAAAACCTAATTGAAATTAGATCTCACGGTCTCTCTTGATTTCTCGAGTCATTTTTCACTCAATCGTTGCACGTGTGTCCTTCTACCACTGTTTGCCACAGCCGCCATCGTCGGACTGTCATTTTTTTGGTACCACCTCTAATTTCTAATTGATTGATCTCCTTCTACTATTATCTAGTTCATGGATGAAATTTGTAGTTTGATTGCTTAGTGATTTTCACATATCCATTTGTTTGATGAGTGATATGAATTTATCTAGGAGTATTATCTATTTATTTGATCAGTGATATTCATTTTGAGGACTTAGGATTCTTTGCTATTTTATTTGATTTAATGATAAGTGATTTTCATTGAAGGTAATTACTTCATTAATTATGAGCAATAACTGAGATATTCATATTGACAGAGAATTTTGACTATGATATTCATAAGTACTTAAGATTCTTTATTAGCATTTGATCTGTGATATTCATTCAAGTTCCTTTGCTTCATTAGGAAATTTCTTTAATATCCAAAAAATTTTAGGTTCTAATTTGTTAACCTAAAAAATTAATAAAATACTACTTCGGTGTAAACTTGGTGTCATTGAGTAGTAAATATGTTATGATGCCATTGGAAAGTACAATTAATTGCAACACTCATTATCATAAAACCACAAAGCAAAGAATTACAAATGCGTAATAACGATCACAAATACTAACCTTCCCAACTCTCAAAATATGGCAAAAACACCTCACATAATAAACCTAATATTCTATCTAACACAAAACACATACACAACAATATATATATATATATATATATATATATATGTGAATATAGTCCAAAAATAATTATCGGGGTAGTGTGGCTTGATAGATGGCTAACTAGTAACTAAGTCCCTCAAAGAGTGCAAAATCTTGGTCCTGCCCTTGGACCAAAAGCTACTTTGAGAAAGTAGCTTTTGGCCAAAAACATTTCTATGTATGAATCACAGAAGCGAATGTGGGCCAAACACCATCCCAATTGTAATTTTGGAAGTGTTTGGGAAACTGCAATTGTTTTTCAATTGCAAAAATTGAGCAATTCTGCATAATCTACTAGTAAGATAGCAGATGTGTTGGCAAACAGACCCTAACACTTGCAACATCAAGTACACTTAGGGCCTAAGAAGCATTGATATATGGATACCACGACACACATGACGCGGAGACAAAACCTAAAAAAAAAAAAATACAACATGATACGTTAACTACACAAATATTAATTATTTATTTTGTTATATGTAACGAACTAACCATCAAATTTAAAAACACAACAATAATTTAAAAATAACTAAGAATTTGCATGTAAAATAAATCACCTCCAAACAACAAACAATACGATGAGAACATAGGATAAAAACACAACCAACTCTACCATTTAGCATTAATAACAAAACAATAATAATCCATAAGGCAACAAGATCCATATACAAGGGCGTATGTGGGGCCAGGCTGGCCCCAACTGCAGCTCAGTGTAAATTTTTAGGGAAAAAAAATTTATATTGTGTTTTAACCCAGTTTATAGATTCAGCCCAGTAAATTTAGGCAACTCTATAGGCCATATGCCACTCCTTAGTCTAACATACTCCTTAAATATGTGTAAATAAACCCAAAATTTTATTTAACTACATATGTAGTATAATACTTTTACTAAGCCTAAATATGTAGTACAAAATTCATTAATAGACTAAAAAATATAGAAAATATACATAAATAGACCAAAAAAAATACTCGGGGGCGCTGCCTCCCGAACCCCATGGCCCTACCACTATTTGCATTTCCTGCCCACTTCAAGCCAACATCATGGATACGCCCTTGTCCATATAAATGTCTGAACTTCTTTTAATAAAAAATAATCTTTGCATCTTAGTTTAGCATATTAAGAGGTTCACCTAAAAAATTTAAGACTTTCTCTAAGTGGGAAAAAAATAAAAAAACTGTATCGTGCGAGGAAAGAATCAATTCCTTGTCGAATCTAAGAGAAACAAAGAAAAAATTAGACACGCATGACGGAGGTGTGTCGAATACAGATACGACACTCAACTAATTGTAAGTACTTCCTAGCTAAGAAAAATCAGACATATGTGTCTGAGGTGTGTCGAACACGGATAAGACACTCATCTAAAATGTAAGTACTTCCTAGCTTAGAAAAATTAGACATGTGTGTCGGACATACATACGACACTCATCTACAGTGTGAGTATTTCCTAACTTAGGACAACACATAGTACATACTGTTGGTCCATATATCTATATACACCACTTACATTTAAAAAAAAAAAAAAAAAAAAAAAACAATATATACAATACCTTACCTAAGCTTATTCCAATAACTTATTGGCTAGGATATTTTGGCACAATGGAATTGGGACGACTTGAAAGTCAAGATTTTAAAGTTCAAAGTTCAAGAACACCAATGAAAGTATATACAGAGCTCTTTATGAGAAGACGAAACAGAGAAAAATGTACACTTAGCATGAAACTTTACAAAGCTGAAATAGAGCAGATTTTATGCCTGACTCAAGATCAACAAGGATTGACCAAAAGTACTACCATAACCATATGGTTCTAAACTACAGCCTTTTTTTTTTTGGGTACAATATCCCAAAGCCAATGGTTTCAATCCAATTAAACTAATATTTACATGAATGGACGGTAATCCCAATACCAACAACCAAGTTTACCCAATGAATTGCTCAGGATTATGATTTTGTTAAACCCAAGTTGTAAAGGAACTTCTCGGATCTTGTTCGAAAGAGATTACCCAAAGAGAATCGCCCCGTGTTCTGAGGTGGCGAATCGGAGAAAGCATCGTCCTTCACGCAGAGGATTGTGAAGCCAATCTCTTTCCGAACTGCCTCGATTGTTTCGCTCTTAACCGGATATCCCGATGCATCAGTCACGTAGAAAACATTTACAGCTTGGGAACCCCTGGTTGTGACTTCAGCCCGAGTTACCGAGAGACCATTCTCCCTAAATATACGCGTCACGTCAGATAGAAGCCCAACCCTGTCTTCACTACAAAGTTCTAGTCTTACGCCCTGTTAAAAAAATCATATAGAAATCAGTCAGCGCATAGAATTTGAAAAGGGTAATGTAAATTTATATTCATATCTGTACCTCAGAAATTCGCCTCTTGATTGCGGCCTCTAAGCAATGAATTACGCGCTGCATCTCTGCTTCAGAACTAATGGGGCTCCCATCCATATGTCTGATAAAATATTCCTATATATTAAACATAGAAGAACACACAATACTATGAGATTCTATATAAGATTTCTCGAATATACATAGATGTCTCCCTCAATGACAAGTATTCTCATATTCTTCCTTCTTTTAGTTTCTTCTTTAGAAAACAAAAATAGTAAGTGGTCCATTACCACAATTCCAGTAAGGATCATGGATTCAATTACGATTGAATACCTCTAGCGTATATCAGCATTAAAATCCCAGAAACTTGGCTTTAACCTAAAAAGTTCAGGATCTTCGACTCTACTTGATGCAGATTACCAATCATCACTAGAAAATAAAAGGAGATGATGGTTCCAAAATTTGCATCTCAAACTCGGTTCCCAACTGCTGCGGTAGTGGGAACACCCACAGGCCAAAACAACTTCCGATTAAATTAGGTGGTCCCACTATTATTTAATGAACTCCCATTGCCACATCAGTTGCAAACTAAATTCGGGAATCACACCATTATTCATATTCAAATTCAAATAAAAGACAATCGCGACGGTAATGGCATAAGGAGCACCTGATAAGCCTCGGGTCCTTCAGCAATAATGGTAGCATGAAACACCACGTACTGCATATCTGTCAATGTACAGACTGTATCGAAGAGTAGCTTAGGCCGGTCAGGACACTTCAAGTTCACCACGGTGTACCCTTTATGTACACAATTCTCTACCGTTACCATGGACTTGCCCTGATCACTCGAGGACCCACAATCTGTACTACGGGTATCATAATCACGATCAGCGTACATCATTTGATGAAGCCTCCTTTCGGTGTGAGTGGAAACCATGGAAACCGCAGTGTTGGCACCACGCTTGTCTCTATCCCCTTTCAGCACATACAGGAGAAGCTGCTTGATCTTAGCAAGACGATCAGGGTTGTCGATTGGCAATCCATTTGATTCATCGGTGATGTAAATCACCGATGCCACTCTTGAATTGTGGGTCCAGACCTCAGCAGCTACGACATTGCATTTGAGGTCTGTAAGTACGGCAAAAACATCGGAAAGCAAGCCCGGTCGGTCTTTGCCAGTCAATTCAATGGTTGTGTGTTCCATGGCAGATTGAAAACCCACAGATCTCTTCAAAGACCGGAAGCTTCGTCCCATCGGTCCCAGTGACTGTTGTACAGACATGTATATGTAACCATAAGTTGACTTGAAATCTTACATTGTTCCACACAAAATGTTGGAACATAAATAAAGGACAAACAAAACAGCAACCACTTATTTTTGTCTAGTATACTCTCATCTGTCATCAACAAATTCTTTTCGGGGGTAGTGGAACTAAAAGTGGCCATCCTTGTGGACTTCCATTTAAGTCCTTTACCAAAATAGAGAACATCAGCTTCTGTTCAAGCTGCTATGAAACTATTGATTATAACTCTCATAATCTCATTCATTGGAGACAATTTAATTACTTTCTGAAATTTAAAAGATTCTCTAGCTTTTCATTGAAAAAGTTAATTTAAATATCGTTTTCGAATTCTACCCAAAATGCCGTATGTGAATAGCACACTTCTTCTACCATTCATTTTCTTTCTCAAAAAGCGGAATGCCTTTTAATTAAATTTAGCTTCTAGGATACTTATCCATAATAATTATGTGTAAACTTAAATCTACGCGGGACAAGAATATATAAAACTGATCATGAATTCAATAAAGCAAAGGCCAAAAAATTAGTAAAATACTAGGTAAATCTCAGATTAATGAATGAAAACTGTAATTGCAGATGTACCTGTTGAATGCGTTCAGCAACATTATCTTCAGATACCTTATTTCCATTTTGATCAGTAACATGAAACACTGCATCAAAACCATAAAATATATTAAAAAAAAAAAAAAAAATTCAAATCACAAAATTAATTAAGGCCATTAATCTAAGGATACAAAAACTGACCATCCATGAACCATTCTCCATCTGAAGAAATGTATGCTCGACGAATTATTAGATTCAAATCAGTCAAAACCTGAACCACCTCTAGTAAGCTTCCTCGTTTATTTGCACTATCAACCTGAAAAAAATTCAAATTAATTAATAACAAGTTTCTCAGAAATCCTGTTGAATCAATTCAATGGAGAGAACCCATAAAAATTCAAGTACCTTGATCAAGGTGGCCTTTCTGTCAGAGTCATTATCAATTGTAACCCTACCAATTCAACATCCAAAGAAAGAATTTAATTAATCAAAAGGACCCAATTGTCAAAACTTAAAAAATCGAGCGTTTTAGCTCGAGAAGAGGACAATTCAAGATAAAACCAAACATCCCATTTCAATTCAACAGAATTGAATTTGAACATCAATTCAAATTGTAACCCATTTCAATTTAATTAATCAAAACTAAACCAAACAAACCTACCAATTCAACATCATAAGAAAGAATTTAATTAATCAAAAGGACCCAATTGTCAAAACCTTCAAATTCGACCGTTTCAGCTCGAGAAGATGACAATTCAAGTGAAAACCAAACAACCCATTTCAATTCAACAGAGGTTACAAACAATTAACTTCATAAATGAAGAACCCAATTGAAGAAAAATACAAAATTGAAGTACCTTGGTGGGTTCATACGAAGAACAAGCTTCTCAAATTCATCATCCAGGTTGATAGAAGAAGACCAGTAATCCATTCTAAAGTTGGGATGTAGAGAGAGAAGAGCAAAGATGAAAGATGTGCTGTTGTGGGTTCCTCTCTCTCTCTCTCTCTCTCTCTCTCTCTCTCTCTCTCTCTCAGGCTTTAACTTTGTTGTGTAGCAATGGATTCCAGTTGGGGAAGGTATTGGTAGAACATGGCAAGTGTGTGTAAGGTATGGGTTGGCTTTTGAGTTGGACCAAGAGTTTCTTTGGAGGGACACACACAAGTTTAGAGAAAAAGAGAAATGAAGTGCTCGTGTTATATGTAGGGGACTACTAAGTAACCGGCCTTGTCGCTGGTCAAGTGGGTCCCACACTCCCAAAACCCACATCCACATCACACCCCCCACCCCCTCTGCCCTGATTCCCTGAACCTTTGGTCTCCTCTCTCTTTAGGGTTTTCTCTGTAACTTATTAAGGCGGCTCTATGGTTTTTTTTTTTTTTTTACTTGCTCATGCAAATCATTTTTTTTAGGACCTGTTTGGGAAAATTTTCATCAATTTGCCAAACGGTTCTTAGTAGTCTTTTGGGTTTGGGGTTCTCTTATATGGGTACAAGACATGTTTCTCACTTTTGGGACACCTAACATGGTGTACACCAGAAATTTTATTAATAAAGTAATAAGTTTTGAGACCAGCCTGGCTTTTAACAAAAATAAGGGTTCCCTAATTAGGTGTCTGAAAAATCTAGTAAGATTTTGCCTGGCTTTTTAGGGAGTCCTTTTGGGTTAAGGGCATCTACCCTATATATATGTATATATATATCTCACACATTCATATAGAGATCATAGACTGATATACACTCTCCTTCACATTAATTGATTTCCCAAATCTACCAGGATTCTACTAATTCTGAAGGGATTTTCTTTGGTCTCAGTGAGCTCTTATTGACTTTGTTTGTTGTAAACTGTATAGGCTTATTCAGAGTGCTATCTCCAAAATTGATCTGCATTACCCACTTGTGCATATAGAATCTCACGCATTACCCACTTGTTCATAGGGAATCTCACGCGCTCTATCTTCAACAAACCCCAACCATGTATTTACTCCTCCCACATTAAATGATACTTTACCATGTTTCTATTTTTATTATTTTTATTTTGAGAATTACTGTTAGCACTTTAAAAATTAAATAATGCATTTTATGGTATCACTCTGACAATCTGTTATACCATGCATTTAATGTAGTCCATAGAGTGCGAATAGCTAGCATTGTCATTTAATTATTTTTATTTTTATTTTTATTTTACAGAAACTCACTTTTCAACTCGTGCAATGCACATGAGACATTTTTTAAGATGATTTGAAAATTGAATTGAGTGGTGTTATAATTGATAAGGAGAGAAAATGTGTAACGGGCTTAATTAATGGTGTAATTAAGAAGAAATAAAAGGTATAGGATAAATTTGTGAATTTTTAATATAGATTTGTCTTGTTGTTCATTAATTTAACACGTGACACTTTAAGGCTTCTATATTATAATAATATAATAAAATGTACGTATACAAGGAATCATTTACAATTACTAGAGAGTAGAGGCCAAAGACTCCAAATTCTTATCATTTCACATAGATTAATGCTCTGGGTCTCAATTTGGTCTCCAAACATTTTTCCAGTAGTACCATATACTATGATAGTAGCTCACAGACTACTACATGTGGTATCAGTCTAAGGGGATATTCTAAGTTTGAGAACCATAGCATATTAGTATTTCTCTTTTCGGATGTCAATAGCGTGGTTGTGTGTAATCCTTGTATGATTTGATTTAAGGATAAATTATATAGACACCCCTTTATGTATTATCATTTTTCACTAACACCCTATAAACTAAAAATTCAATAAGTTGACTCGCTCGGGCTCAACTACTATTTTTCTCCTCAAGTTGACTCTCTCAAATACCCCCCTCACAAATAGTTGAGGGGGTCAGTTTATGGAGGTTGTTGTTTATTTTATTATTATTAGTTTTTAATTTAGGGTGTTAGTGAAAAAGTAGAACACATGAGGGGATGTCCATACAATTTACTGTTGATTTAATCGACACAGGATGATTATTCAATGAGTATTAGGAACAATGCTCTTTAATTCACCTTTGTGTGACATATAATGTACATATAGACACTTGGATACATGTATGTGGATCTTAATTTAAACTTTCTTTGAATATAATAATATGAATGAATATGGAGATCCCTCTCACGCCCACTCTTCACAATGCCTGGAATCTGAATATTATATAAAGAGTGGGTGAGGTGTGCATTCTAGTAATTGTTCACATATAATATCAAACATGTGAGATGGGAGTCAGAAACAAACAAGAACTCATGGGTTTATTAAAAATAAAAATAAAAAATGGGATATAGTTGTTTGTACTTTTCTATCAAAATTTTTAGACCGTTGGATCAGTTCTGGGTGAGAACTAAGAATGTATGCCAATTTGAGTGGAAATTCTTAACTACCCACCACTATTATATATCTATATAGTGCAGAAGTGGAAATGTAGGTGTTGCTAATATTAGTCAAACAAAATAAATGAACAACATAAATTGGAACAGAGAAAATGAAGAATATCATGAGGAGCAGAGACATTTGCTGCAAAAATTAATGCCACTTGCCCACCTGCATCTTCTGCACATGAGAGAGAGAGAGAGAGAGAGAGAGAGAGAGAGAGAGAGAGAGAGGTTTTGCCTCTTTGGTTGACTGTATAGGCATTTTGGGCATGTGGGTATTCAGATATTATTTATGGACCTTGGTAGTTTGTATAGAATTGCATATAAAATGAGTTCATATGCCTAGTGAGATTTTACAAAGGCATCCCAACATTGAACTTTCTTCAAAGGTTCAGTGTATAACAAATGTCCGCTTGAGATAAAACTGTAAACTCAGACATCTTAAGTTTGACTCCTTGTGTATGTCCTGTATTTTGTGGGTGATTGCCAGTAACCGGGAGTTTACAGACTAGCTAGGTCTGCAATGGAGGGGTCAAAGTATTCAATTTAACGCTTTTGATTCCAAAGTATTCCAATAACAAGCACTGCATGTTGAGGATTGTATGATGTACAAAGTTTGGACTTTGGAGGTATGTAAGTTTTAACCCTAATTTGTTTATGATAAAGTGGAAATTTCTTGGCTCTCATTGTGGACTTAGGCAAAAAGCCGAACCAAGTTAAATATCTGTGTTATTTAATATTTCTGTTAATTTCTATTATTGGAGCTTGTGCTTCGTTACAACATTTACTACATGACAAGTGTATGATTCAAACACATTAATCAAATGCTTGGTACTTGGTAGGTCGTATAGAATTGGGTCCTTGGTATTACAATTGAAAAAGAATTGAATTAACTTTGTCCAACTTCAGCATCAAGACATCAATTTCATGCTAATATCACTGTCAAGTTTGGTATGCATTCGGAAATTATATGACACTTCAATGCAAATTAGGCCCACTGCATCTGGACCAACCCAATCAAGTGACAGCCTTTTACAGACCCTTTCAAATCTTCACATGAATAGTATGGTTACCAAAATATTTGGATCCACCATAAAATAGGTTCACATATAAATAATAAGCTATACCAAACATTATGTGGGGCATGTGTCTCTGTGATTCAGCACAATGTCTTATCAAATTTCAGTTGTAATAAAAATTATAAAATGCTGTGATTTGTCTTTTGCAAAAGGGCATGCAGTTTAACTAGTGAAAACTAAAGTGAGGAATTTTAGACAAAAATCTTTTAAAATAATTTTTTTTAGTATTAGTTTCAACCTATTTTTTTTTTTTTTTTTTTTAATTTTACTGAAAAGTCCACTCTAGTCGAGGCTGATTACAGTTTACCATAGTCTCTTTTGATGTAATGAGTGTACAATTTACTTGATGTGAAAAGAGATCCATCTGACCTAGAAAGTGAGAACTTGATCTTTGAAATTGTTAATCACATGAATAATACTACGTTTTTCCTTGAATAACTTTTAATGATATTTAATTGGTCCCACTGCAATCAAATGTGATCTCAATATCCGCGTCAGGTGGGAACCGTAGCATTACTTCAATCAAAGAACGCCACTTTAGGCTTAGTTTGGCCTCCACGTGATGCTTCTCTTTTTTTAAAGTACAATTTTATATTAATTTATTTGGTAACTAATTTATGAGTTTTGCAAAAATTGAACTTAGGGCTTTTTTGAAGGGGGCTTTTAAAAGCTCTAGAATGGGGCTTTTAAAAGCTCCAGAATAGGTTGCTTTTTGGTTTCATTATGTCTTTTTGAAGAATAGTGTGTCACTTGTATAAAATTATTAAAGAAGTTAGTAATAAATTTCATAAACTCCTTTTAAAAAGCCACATGGGGGCCAAACTAAGCCTTAGTCGAGGCTGATTATTGCTTTTGTTGGAGAGGAGAGCTCACTTTGCCATGGCAAAATTTATCTAAAAAGAAATTTTATACGAACTGTTGAAAACAATGTGCCCTCCAGTTGGCGGAAATTCTTCAAAAGGTCACTGAATAGATTTTCAAAGTTTGTACTAGATACTTTTCTAAATAAAATATTTGCCCTTACCAGATATTATAATCGGTGTGCAATTGGGTATTCCGCGAACTTGTACTCAAAACACAATGAAGCAATCACTGTCCGCAAAATGCACTAATTGAAGACAACTCTAGAATTACAATTAATATTTTTCAATAAAATCTGTATTTTATTACTACAGTTTAATAGAATATAGAATAATGTAACTTTACAAAATGAAAAGGACAGAGAGAAATTAAAAGCAGAATGCTTGTTCTTTAGAGAGAGGGAGAAAAAGAAAGTTAAAATTTCCATTCGTTAGTTCAATCTGGTAGTGTGAGTTCCATTATATAGAGATTGAGAGACACCTAGCGCCGATTCTAAGGACCCAAAACAATGGCACCGAAATTGACATTAATCTGCCAATGGCATCTAACCGTTCAATTGGTGCCTTTCCATTATATATATTGAACATATATCAAACCTTTTGACAACGTCAGTGGTTGCTTCATCACCTCTTTCTAATGGGTGTTTCAATTCAATCTGTACATGTAAATATATATACATATGAGAGAAATTATCCAATGCTTCTAGCACATAATTAATAACTAATTCATCCCCTTATAATCTCGATCGTACAGCTACAAAACAAGTTTCCAATCTCAACTCCTCTTTTGCCTTTTATTTTTAAAAATTCTCTAACAATCCCCTACCATTTTTAAAATAAATTTTGAAAATGTGGTTGTAAGATTTATGTATCAGTAGAGCTCCTCTTACGACTTGAACCATTTACCTTGTGAAGACTCATCAAAGTTGATCAGGAGAGCTTAGTAGACAAGTCTTTGAACTGGAAATCTATATTGATCAACCAGACTTATCTCCACACACAAATCTTTATATCAGTGAATATTCATCTAAGTCGACACATGAATTAGGCCATGTGTCTGTAGCTTGATTTCGTGAGTACTTTAGAGTCAAGTGGCACCACTTCCACACTCGTATATGTAGACCTATCAGAAGTGTCTCCGTAACTAAAACATTTCACACGGTTGTTATAAGTCTATTAAGAGCTTAGTAGCTCACCCTTCTCCTTATCAGTGGTGAACCCAGGATTTTGTGCTAGGGAGGGCTAAGTTCTATGCTGGGGGTTCGGGGGCAGCGCCCCTGAGAAATTTTTTTTGGGTTATTAAATTTATACATATTTTTTTATTTTTAAGTGAGACATAGAGTCGAACGAGTAGTTGTGGCAAATTAGATTTAGACATTGTTTATCTCCTGAGTTGAATAAGATGATATTACTCTTCCTCTTCACTATTAATAGGGACTTTTAATGTCACACGATCACACTAGTGGATATTTTTATTAATCCTGCAATGTTATTATTCCCAAATTTTTTTATCCTCAAATGTGATTCCTCACACATCACCATTTCAACATATTGAAAGTCAAGTGGGCACTATGTGTTAAGAACCTCCACATATAAAGTCACAAATTTGGGGGGGCCACTATGTAAAATTTTTTCAAATCTTCAAAATTCTATATAGACCCTCAAAAATTTCAATTTTTTTGTAGGGGCCGTGCCCTTCCCTCCCCCCCCCCCCCCCCGGTCTCTCTTTGGGTCCGCCCATACTCCTTATTACATTACAGGTACGAAGCACTTATCATTGGAATCATTTATATATATATACACACATATATATATATATATATAGTGAGGATCAGGTGCGGGTGTTAAGGAGCGGACTTTGGGGCAAACCATTTTTAGCGACGAAAATGTCGCTTTTAGCGATGAAATTTTTCGTCGCTAAAAATCAGTGTTTTAGCGACGAAGACGAAAAATTTCGTCGCTAAAAGCGACATTTTCGTCGCTAAAAGTGGTCCATCCCAAAGTCTGTCTTTTGACACCCGCTTAAGATCCGGACTGTATATATATATATATATATATATTATATTTAAAGTGTTTGAAATCACGACATATGATGTACTTTACTCATTGAACCTGAGAACTTGAAATGTCAAGTGTCAGGTTGAATTTCCATCAAGAGTGCCCATGTTTGTTGGGCTTTAGTCTTATCCCTATCGATGTCTTAGATACTGGATTCCTTGCAAGTCCTTTTGTGAAGGATCTGCCAAATTTTGGCAAGACCTCATATAATCTACAGTTATTATACCATCCGTGAATAATTATCTCACATAACTGTGTCCAAATTCAATGTGTCTGGACTTACCATTATACACTTTACTATAGGCCCTAGAAAGTGTAGATTCTCACTATCACAAAGGATAGATAAAGGAGGCATAGGTTTAGGCCAAACTGGAATTTCTAAAAGTAAATTCCTTAACCATTCTGCCTCATTACCATTTGCAGCTAATGCTACAAATTCAGCTATAAAAGTTTTTTTCTTGGATCCCCAAGAGACATCTCCCCCACCAAGAGTGAATATTCATCCACTCGTTGATGAATGATCTTCCTGCTCAGAAATCTAACTACCGTCTAAATATCCTTCTAAAACTGAAGGACAACCACAATAAGATATTCCATAACTTATGGTTCCTTTTACTTGTAAGGTCCAACCCAGGTGTTAAGGAGAGGGGAACTAAAGCCTTATAAACCACACAGAGGGGCCATAAATGGGCGATGTGGGACAACATTCCAATACACCCCTTGGACCACAGCAGCCAGACACTCGGCACGCCGGACCACAGTAGCCGGACACTAGGCACGTCGGAAGACCAGCCCAACCTAGATTTGATACCACTTGTAAGGTCCAGCCCCTTTAACTCCTTAAAAGGGTTAGATGCTCCAATTAAACATGGTATCAGAGCAGGTTTTTTTTGGGCCCAATTTGTCCATATGTGCTCTACGTCACCCTATCTCAGTAATCTATGTATTTGGCTCTCAGTCATGCCACACGTGCGGAGGCATGTTGAGATTGTCCCACATCAGGGACTTATAACTTAGTTACTCAATATATAAGTTCAAAGGGCTACTCCACCCATTGCCAATTGGTTTTGGGTTGGATGCTCTAATTAAAAACTTTTAAATACTTTAAAATTCTATATACTACATGCCAGAGTAGCTGACTAGACTTACTAGTATATCTACTAAGTTTAACTATAGCATAACTATATCCGACCTAGTACAAGTCATGGCATACATTAACCTACAAATAATCTGAGCATATTCCAATTGTGAACTGCTCTACCAGTGTTAGGAAATAATCTTATTTGTGATTCAAAAGGTGTGCTAATAGGTGTACAATCAAACTGATTAAACTTCCTTAAAATCTTTTCAATATAGTATGATTGTATGAGAATTGTATTACTATTATGTCATATTATTCTCATGCCTAAAATGATATCAACCGCACTCATATCTTTCATTTCAAATTTAGATGACAAGAAACATTTAGTATCATTAATACTATTTAAATCAGTTCCAAGAATAAGCATGTCATCCACATACAAGCATATAATGATACCTCTACCATTATTAAACTTTCTATAAACACATTTATCAGATTCATGAATTTTGAAACTATTAAATACAACCACCATATCGAATTTTTCATGCCATTGATTAGGTACTTGTTTCAGACCATAAAATGATTTAACTAATTTATATACTTTCTTTTCTTGTTCAGTCACAACAAAACCTTAGGTTGTTCCATGTAAATTTCATCTTCCAAATAACCATTTTAAAAAAGCAATATTTGCATCCATTTGGTGGATTTCAAAATTGTGAATGGAAGCTAATGCAATGAAAACTCGAATAGTAGATGTTCTAGCTACTAGTGCATATGTGTCAAAATAATCTATTCGTTCTTTTTGTGCAAAATTTTTAGCTACTAACCTTACTTTGAATTTATCAATAGTATGAGCTATTTTTATTTTCTTTTCGAAAATCCATTTACACTTAATATGTTTTGAATCTAGCGGTAAATCTGCCAACACCCAAGTGTTATTACCCATTATTGAATCCATCTCATTATTAATAGCCTCTTTCTAAAATGCAGAATCTTGAGGCTTCATAGCCTCTTCAAAAGTTTGAGGCTCCGATCAATAGTTAAAGAAAGAGCAATTTGTTCACAATGTGGTTCTCTAGTGCCCTCGACGAAGTATACTACAAAGTTGGGGCCAAATGACTTCTTCTTTCTAGCTCTTTTACTTCGATCTCCTAGGTTCCTCTTATTCTTTATTTTCAGTTTCCTTGGAATGTGAAGATTCTCCTATTTCATTTGTATCATGCAATTTAGGAATAGTACTAAATCTGTTTTCATAAAACATGGCATCTCTATATTCAATTTATTTCAACAGATTCATTTGGTTCACAAACTAGAAATCTATATGCCTTACTATGTTGTGCATATCCCAAGAAAATACATTCAATCTATTTTCACCTAATTTTTTCCTTTTAGGTTTAGGCAATCTAACAATAGCTCTACAACCCCAAACTTTCAAATAATTTAAATTAGGTTTCCATTTATTTCAAAATTCATAAGGTGATTTTTTTAAGAAGGAATTCTATGCAAAATATAACATGCAGTTAACATAGCTTTACTCCAAAAACCCTTGCCTAAACCAGAATAAGAAAGCATAGCATTAACCATTTCAGTCAGTGTCCTATTTTTCCTTTCTGCTACTCCATTCTGTTGTGGTGTGTAAGGTGCAAAGAGTTCATAAACATCCTCACAAAATTTAGGAAATTGATATTCACCTCCCCTATCAGATATAAGACATTTTATTCTAGTATCACATTGATTTACTACTTCATTGTTATAAATAATAAATTTATCTAGAACTTTATCCTTAGTATTCATAAGATAAACATGACAATATTTTGAAAAGTCGTAACGAAGTACTTTGTACCACCTCTAGTAGGAGTACTATGCCTATCATATACATCACTATGTACTAATTGCAACAAAGAAGAAGATCTTTCAATTTTTGGAAATGGAATATTGGTTATTTTAGTTTGCATGCATACTTTACATTTTTCAGTCATTTCATTTTCATATCTAGGAATTAACCTTTGCCTACAAAGGTACCACTCTTAGACAAAATAAATTTGTTTGCCACAAATACAAGTTTGAAACCATGTTTATTAAGCAGGCTTCTAGAAACTAAGTTCTTTCTCACTTCAGGGACATTATAGACATTGGTGAGGCTAAGGACTTTTCCGGAAGTGAATTCTAGATCCACTGTCCCTTTGCCTTTAACCACTACAGTAGAGGAGTTTCCCATGTAGAGAGCGGTTCCATCTTCGACAGATGCATAGGCAAAAAAATAGCTCTATCCTTGCACACGTGCATTGCGGCACCCAAGTCTATCCACCAAGCGCCATTGTCTTTGAAGAGATTAACCTCGGATATTACCGCTACAAATTTTTCTTTCGATCTCGGTGCTCCTTGTTGATTTTTTTTGAATAAGCGACAGTCCGTCTTGAAATGGCCCGACTTATTACAATAGTAACAGATACCCTTGTTAGCCTTGAATTTATTTAAGGTATTATTTATGTTTGTTTTGATGATGACAAATCTAGTGATAATTGCATGTTCTTAATGATTCTACTCCAATCAATTCTCAAGTCATTTTTATTGTGCTAATCTCTTGATTTATGCATTTAGATATTCTAACTTTGTTTGAGATCATGAGATAGCATATGGTGAAGTCCAAGAGTGATGGAACTCAACAAGGATCAAGCTTGAAGACTTGAAATTCTTTTTATCCTTGGTTGAAAACTAGGATTTACATATAAGCATTTTGATCAATCACTCATAGGGGCTCAAGTAACTTTAATTATACCTTAGGATCCTTGTTCTCATACTTTAAAATACTTTCAAGGACCTAAACATACTATAACACCCGCATTTGTGTTATTGCATTTCATTGCATTTGTCATGCATGATAATGTGAGGTGTTGTGCATTTTGGCACGTGTTTGAGTGAGTTTTGACTCACGAGTTGATTTGGGTGTCTGTATTAGAGAACCCTTTGAAACTGTTGTGATTGAGGATTTATTGTTTGTGAAGTCTCTCCGAGTATGAGATGGTCACTGTGGAACATTTTAAATGTTTATCTGAAAATAAATGTTTACCTGTGTATTGCAATATCTGTATTATTTTCTGGCTTAGAATATATTTCTGTTGTTAGATTTAGTATCCTGGTGAAAACGAATGAACACGCTATTAATTTGGTAGGCTAATTAGCAACTTCTGAAACGTCATGTAGAAATTCGCGTTTTAGCGAGCAAACGAAACTTAGTCGAAAACTTTTATAATTTTGAGGTTTCACTCGTAAAGCTATGAATAAGCTGTATAGAAAGTTTCAGAGACTGATTAGGAGTTTGGAAAACTCGTGGGGAGGTAAACGTAATTTCTAAAAGAGTTGCCTATATATAGATAGAGATGGATGAGATATTTTTCATAAGCTTAACCTAAAAGCTCAAGAAGGAGGCCAAAAGGGGGCTAGAGGGAGATTTGGTTGCTTCAAGCTTTGCGACGCCAAATGACGACCTTCTGTCAGTCTGTTTTCTCCCATATTTCATATTCGAGCTCCTCGAGGTAAGAGCTTCATTTTGATACCTATTAGGGCTTGTTTGGCTAAGTTTTCTGAAAAGTTATTTTCTAGAATTTTTCATAAAAGTTGATAAATGAAATTTTGATCCATAGAAATTGTACTAGACGGACTTCTGCAAGTTCTTTGTGCACGGGTTTTCTTCAGATTGAATTATAGGAGCGTTATTCGGAGGTGAGTGATCAACTATGTTTTGGAATGATTTCTTGACATGTATTCATGTTTTGTTTGAATAGCATGTATTAATTCATAGAGATATCTTGTGTAGTTCATATTGGGCAATTATATTGATAAGTAGGCCCAATAGCACGGTGATATGTTTTGATTACCGCGAGCATGGTGATATGTATTTGAGCATGTTAAGTTGCTTATGTGGGTCAGAAGGAGCACGTGGTCACCGTGCCATTTTGTGGAGCCGATATAGGCATTAAGGTCGCACGATTGAAGAGAAGAATCGTGGGTCTTACCCTTTCACGTGGACTTGTTGGCGAGGAGTCGCGAATTGGGAATATGGACGGGCACGTGAGTCTCCGGTGACTAGTATGAAATGTAGAGATGTGAACACGGACATGTTTATCATTCATGTGCATATGTTGATTTATTCACTAAGCTTTAGCTTAAACCAATCGAAATATGTGTGGTTATTCAAATAACAATTGCAGGTATAAATGCTGGCGAGGAATTGCAGAAGTGAGTACGTGGATTGGGAGTTCGCTTGTGAGGCAACTTGAATGTTAACCTTGTAGTTTTGGGATAATAGGAATGTTGTAATAAGAATTTGGTTGTTTTAACCCATGTTTAATTTGGTATGTTAGAATGGATTTTAAACCGTTGTAATAGAAGTGACATGTTGTAATCTTGCTTTAGAAATGTTTTAATACAGCTAGGATTACTTTGGTTTGAGTTTGGATGGAGTGGTTGATCATTGGTGAAAGTTAGAAAGCTTTTAGAACTTGAAATTCTGCAGATTGGGCTGCTGCCAGAGGAGCAGTCCACGGGGCAGTCGACGGGGCAGTCGACGGGGCAGTGCAGTTCAGCTACTGCTTCTTAATATGGTAAAAGCAGTCGACGGGGCAGTCGATGGGGCAGTCGACTGGACAGTGCAGTTCAGCTATTTTTCTTATTTTGGTAAAAGCAGTCGACTGGGCCATGCCTCAGTCGACTGGACCTCTGAAGGTTAATGTGTTCTTTTTGTTTCTGCTTACTTCAGTCGACTAAGGGTCCCGACCCAGTCGACTGAACCCCTGATTTTGAAAATGTGTTTTGTTTTTTTTCCGCTGCGTGTGTTCTTCAAACCTAATTTTGGGAACGTTAATGAATTGGTTTAGCCTCGGTGGCGTGCCACGGGCTCTGGTTCCGCTATTGGGGGACCGGGCTGTGACACATACTTAGACCACTCAATTAATTCATTTCACAAAAGCTTTCAAGTGGCTAAGTCAAAACAAAGACCTTTGTGTAGATAGGTCAACTTTAAAGGCAAACCTGATCCAATTGGTAATGAATTAGATGTTGAGTTTTATATGGTTGGAAAGGTATTTGAATCTAGTTCCGAATCTTCAAACAGATTGCAAAAATGAGTTTTGTAGAGGGAGTTATGACTGTTTTAGTACAGAGTTGTTAGTCTGCCAATAGTCTGCCCAAATAGTCGATTCAGTCGACCGGACCCTAAAACAGCCGACTGAAGGGTTCAAATTTCAGTCGACTGGACCATAAATCAGTCAACTGATTTATGTTTTTATTAGCATCTTCTGCTACATTCATCCGGTCGACCGGATCACTCATTCAGTCGACTGAATCGCGCATTATAACATAACGGCTAGATTTCTAAACTCTCCAAACATTGTTTTTACACCCCCCAACCACTCCCAACGGCTATAATCTTTAAAATGCTATATATAGGGATGTTTTTAAAGGTTATAAACAAGAGGGAATTCAAGGAAAATTATTCAAACTACTTGTTTAATCATCATTCCCATTTGAGCCCTAGTTTGAGTGAAAAATCAATTTGCTCTAGATTTCAATTGTAATTCTTGAGAGAACAAATTGTAGTGAGCTTTCATTGGTATTACTTACTCACTAAGGAGTTGTTGTGTGAGCTTTAAATTATATTATCCACTCTAGAGAGAGAGAGTTCAATTTGTATTCAAGTCATTTATAAAGAGTGAGGGTTAGTAACCCTTGTGTGCAAAGAAGAGGTGTTCTTCTTTGGAATAGATTGAAGGCTCTTGTAATGGTTTGGTCTACACCCATGAAGTAGATCGAGTAAAGGAATCCTCAAGAGGTGTTCTTGAGGGGTGGACGTAGGCCGCGGAGTGTGGATTGCCGAACCACTTGAAAACTCGATTTGCAAGTGTCTCTTCCCTTCTCTCTTTACTTTATTGTCTGTAATTGTGTTTAATTTGCTATTAAGTTTTTAAAAAGGTTAATTTTCTGCTAAAACCTTATTCACCCCCCTCTAAGGTTTCCATATTTGGGCCAACAACCATTTTTCTTCTTGTTTTGAGAGTCATTAAAATTAATTTTCCTCTTATTGTTATTTCTCCCTTGGTGAGCATTATGATGGGGCTGTTTTTGCTCCTTTTCATCCACCACATGGACCTTAGAAGCATTAATTCATATCTTGCTGTCACGCCCCGTCATAGCAAAGTAGGAAAAAATTTAAATTTCCACCTTTGGACTCGTAGATACGTGACTGGTTGAGATCACCTGATTGTCCAACAGTATATAATAATAGGAGTATAATAACAATATCAATGGTGGGCCTAAGCATCAGAATATAAAACATCCACGGTCATAAGTTTGAATTATTACAAAATACCATCTCGTCTCATCAGACGTCATTAGAGTTATAGAGATAAAAATAGAATAGGTAGCAATGCCTTGCAATAGATACTGGGCATCACGTGTCCCAAAAGACAAGGATTTGAATTAAACACAAGACTGTATCTTCATCTCCACTTCACTCTCCTAGGCTTGCAGAACCAAAGTCTTCATCCTCATGCACCTCCTTGCCTGCACGTACTGCTTTTGTAAAATCTGGACGTTCGAATGTCCAGGACTTAAAAGTCGTCAGCTTTACTACAAGCTGAGTGAGTAAACTTACTGTACTTAAACAGGCTCAGAAAACATCATTTGTTAAGCTATCAAGAAAGTAAAACATTCCTCCTTGTGCTTTGAAAACATCATCTGTAAATTTCGTCTAACCTCAAACTCGGTGAGTTACGTTCATTAGGAAACATTCAACGACTTACTCTAACTTAGGAAACTCAATAGGCATCGATCGATGAATCCCTTTTGACTATCTGTCCAATCTTGTCAACTCGACTCATTACTCTGAACCATGGGTTCAATCTTTTTAACCTCGACTTACTTTTGGATCATAGATCTAATCTTTACTAACACGACTTTACTTTGGACCATAGGCCCAATCTTTATTGATTTGACCCTTTACATGCAATCCGGCATAAATGTCGTTGGCTTTGAATATCATTATCCTCCGGTCGATAGGTTATTTTTGTCATCATCGCCCCAACTGGCTGAAACTTGACATCATCGCCCCCAACTGGCCTCTTAAGCCCCTTCTTATTCATAACAGCCTTGGTTAATTTATCATCGTCGCCTTATGGCCTTCTGGTGACATTGTCGTCTCATGCCTATTAACAATCTCACAACCGACTACACAAAACTTTGGCTAATTTGTCATCATCGCCTTACAGCCTATTCACCATTTCATCACTAATCTTGTCAGTACCAACAAGGTATACTACTATGCTTGCCATTATGGCATCCACAAAAAATGGTACTAACGTAGTACAACCGCTTTGGCTGTCGTTGCCCGCATGGCCACGGTGACATCTCAATGGCATTACAGATCTCATTACTCTTTATGAACGAAACCCAAGAACCAGATCGATAGAATACGATTATCACATTTATAGCTTTCATCCTTACTATCTTGTTATCGATCTCATTATCACCGATACATGACTATCTTGAAACCAATCGACGCACGCAGTACAAGTCGTTAAAGCACATTATCGATAAAATTGTGTACTTAAGTACACCTCATTGCTGTTATTGTAGTTCTCAGAAGTCACACGTAAAAGAGCTATGGTTCGTCACATAAACATGTTAAGGAAATATATCCTTTGGTAAAACAGAAAGCTTGAGCGCTCGCCTTTGTAAATATCAGAATTCCTTCAACTTTTCTTTATAAAAGATCCACATTTCTAAAGTACTACTAGATTAACATAAGAGACAACAGCTCTTGCAAGCATATATGTGAAGTTCAACTCAAGGTACAAGTATTGCAGCTCATAGTAGCACTATACATAGCATAATTATATTAAACTAAACATGCAACAACCCATCCTTACAATTACTGTCAGACTCGAGCGCTCCGGCCTCTCGAGCGCTCGCACCTGGCCTGTTCATTGGGCTCGAGCACTTGCGCCTAGACCGAGCGCTTGGGTTTATCATAACAAAATAGTGATAGTTTTAGCAGCTTATACAAGCTTTATAATTCTCAATGCATGTCACATATATGAGTCTAGATTATGAATTAAACTTAAAAAAAAAAACATGATTTGGAGTGAATAAGTATACACACAAGGATCTAGATGATCAATTTGGTGCTGGATGAAGCCAATATATGTATGTGTGTGTGTGTGTATGTGTGTGTGTGTGTATGTGTGTGTGTGTGTGTGAGATCTTGAGCTCCAATACCACTACAAACAAGCTATAAGACCTCCAACTCCCTCACATGCACTATGATCTTCAACTCTTTAACTCAAGGATCTCTCTTACCAGTAGGTAGGTGTGCTCATTACTAAAAGAGAGGGTGTGTATGTGGACACGCATCGCTCGGTCGTCCTGGCACTTTCCCTTGATAGTATCCCTGGACGGATCCCAAGGAGCACATTCAGGGGAAACTAGAACTTCCTCACGCGGTCCTAGAGACAAAGAGTCGCCACCTAATATTTATCAAGAATTAAGAAACCCAAGTTTGACTCGCCCAAAATTGAATAAGGTTACTCGCCCTTCATTACCAGAATCTAGGTTCGAGGGTCTTGGTATGAGAGGGAAAGGAGCCAAAGCAGAACTAAAGCACCCCCTCTTCGCCCTACCGAATGGTAGGCCTTGATTCAAATATCATTGTTCTTAATTCATAATTGATGTTGTTTCCTCAAACATACTAGATAATATATACATGTCAAAAAGGAACATCTAAGGAAAATCATGTCAAGAGATTAAATCAAGTAGAAGTCGTATGCACATGCAATACAAGAGAGAGGTATACTTATAGTGGCTAGTCTCACTCGGAACCGATGCAAATAAAGGAAACATATCATGATATGCAAAAGGGAACAAGAAGACTTGCATTGGGTTGATTCAAGCGGAGTCGCAAAAGCAAAAAGAAGTAGAAACATGTAATGCAATCATGTAACAATCCTAGATATGATATCTCTAACAAATAAGCATATAAACGGAGACTATCCTAAAGGAATTGTGTTGTTGAAAACAAAGTTGTAAACCTAGAAAAATTCTAAGAGAAAGGATAGAGAAGGTACATGATACATGGGCACTAAGCCCCATGTAGACGAGGCAAGATCACAAATCGAAGTCCGGATCCACATCATTTAATTCTCTGCACTAAATCACCAAAGAATACCCAAGCATTGCAAAAACACAAGCAAACATATGACATGCATGAAAAGCAAGTGGAAAATGTCATCAATCAAATTTCCAGATTTAGCAACCTCTAATGAATCCTATCAAAAGTGGTCTTAAACATGAGTTGGGTTAAAACCCTTTTACATAAAGTTAGATACATGTCTTAGGGAACTTCTCCAAAAAGTAGAACCTCTTTACCATTTTTGAAGTGAGAGAAATAAGAGTTTTGGGAACAGTGGATCAGGACTGTCCACTGTTCTTGTAAAAATCATAATTAATTCTACAAAAATCATGCAAAGCTCTATTTGGTGTCAAAATAAAGATATTTCATTGTAGTTTATGACAAAAATAATCCCATGTACATGTCATGATCTTAAGGTTTCTTAAAAAGTGTTTTAAACAGACTCTGTTATTCTGGAAGTTTGGTATCATTTGACAAAAGAATGCAAAACCATAATAGAAGCATAATAGAAGTTCATGAATCATGTTATTAAAGTAGATATAAGATCTTGATCTCTCATCCAATTATCTTAGATGATATCTAAACCAAGTTTTATTCATCAATTCTTATTGAGTGATCAAGGTATGACCATTTTGTATACATAATCATAATTGTAATTAAACTTTACAAAATTCCAAAATAGTAATATCAACTTCAAACGCTTAGAAAACAATCTTAACTCGATCGTATGCTCACGATTTTACATCGGCATATAGATACATGAGTTAGGAATCATCCCCAAAAAGTGGAACATCGATAACTATTATAGATTTTCTGAAATTCAAGCACAAAGAAATTATGTTCAAATCTGTCAACCAATTTCTCAACAATTTCCAAGAATATCATATGGATCCTAGAAGTTCTCAAAACAGACCGGATGAAAGCTAATTCATCAAAGTTTACCCAGAAAATTTGAAACCCATCAAACTATGGGTTTTGATGGGCCAAATCTTATGGACAAAACCAATCTATTTTGCTGAATTTTCATTTAGTTCATTTTAAAGTGCGAGGAAAACATCTTAGGTGTTGATTGAAGCTTATTAGAGAGATCAAATTCATAGATCTACTAGACTATCATGATTTCTAATCGATTTAGCCCTCAAGTTCTATGAAGAACTTTAGATCATGGATCAAAGGGACTTACAAATATCATATTAGAGATGAAATTCAATATGAATTCTAGGTAATGGAGATAATCAAGAGATAGGTATGAACATAGGAATCATCCCTCTATAGATCATACTTCTAAACCATCATAGAATTCAAAATAGATACATAGATATAATCATGTATGCATGAATCTAAATTAAATAGAAGAATGAAATCAAAATTGAAAATCAAAGTGAAAATCAATCTCTAATTATGAATTGTCAATGAAAATACAAAAGATTTGGATCTAGCCATGTGAGTGTGTGAAGAACAAAAGATGAGTGTTCTAACAAATAAAATAAGACTAAGCTAGATCCAAATCTTATAGATCTATATATACAAAATAGGAATTAGAGATGAATTATAGTGTTTATCTCTTGGAGGATTCTCAGTTATATAACCAAAGTTGAATTGAAGATCTTCTTCTTCAAGTGTTCTTCAAGTATTCTTCAAGCACTCATCCATGGAAGTTGAGGGAGGCAATTGGTGTTAAAGTCATCTAATCCTATTATCTTGAGATTACTTTAGAAAATTCTAATTCATAATTCACTTATACTATCTTGAAATCTCTCTTGAATTCTAAATATATTCCTCTATATCTTGTATATTCTCTTGTATGTACTTGTGTATACTGTCTTATCTATCTCTTGTCTCAAAGATGATCTCATATGGATCTATATATAGAGTTTTAAAGACTTAGCTCTTAAGTTACAGGGTTAAAACAGGATTTTCAGAGAGTAGAAAAGGGTTAAAATGACCATTTCGGTGCCTAAACACAATTTCCAGGAAATTTCCTCGAGAGCCTTCTAGAAGGGTCTAGAACCAGAAAAACCCAATGGAGAACACTCCCTATAGGTGGCAGTTAAGGAGGGAATCACCACCTGCATTTTGGGCTCCCTTGGTTGCTCACATGCCCTGTTTCAAAAATTACGTGTACTGCTTTTCTAGATTTTTGTAAAAATGCTTTTTGGTGTCCGAAATCATCCGTTTACATACCTTCGGAAAGATGTCGGGTTGAATTTCAGTATAAAAATATTCCAAGAGATTTTGAAATGAGAATTGAAGTCCAATTGAAGCCCGGAAGTCCTCCGAAACTTTTGTCATCTTTTTGAAATCAAACAACATCTTTTTTCCAAATTGCTCTCAAATGTGCATCGATTTCGAACTTTTTTTTAAAATTAAGTCTCTGGATACCTAGAATACTGCGTTTAGAACACTTAATGTTCATATAACCCTGAGTGAATATGAATTCTAAGAGACGATTTTGACAAAATCGGGATTTGTGCACGGAAAAGGGCTTTTCTTAGCTTGAAGTCACTTTCCGAAGTTCGATCTTTCAATTGTGTGGAATCCAGTACCTTCCACGGGGTACTTTTCATCATCGAATCCTCCAAGACGTTGTCCACCCTAAATCCTATCAGTGTGGCCAAAATTAGGTGTCTACAGTGTATAGTGTTTAGGAAGCCATGCAACACCATATATGAGTGTGTGTGTGTGTGTGTGTGTGTGTGTGTGTGTGTGTGTGTGTGTGTGTGAGCATATAAACTCACAAAACTCTCTCTCAAAGCAAGCTCTCTGAAAACCCTAAATTGCTACGGCCAAAAATGTTGAGAAATGCTGGTATTTATTGACTTTATGAGAAATGCTGGTATTTATTGACTTTAAGCTCGAGCGCTCGCGCCTTGAGCACTCCCAAGGTCTGAGTGCTCGGGCCACCTGCTTCAACAATCATTTTAATGATTCAAGGATTCAAAGATTTAAGTTCCAACACATACAATCGTAACTTACACATACATATTCGAAAATACAGAGATACATCTAAATATAGATAAATATAGATAAAAGGGCTGGTGTTACATCTCTCCACCACCCAATAGAAGATTTTGTCCCCAAAATCTGAGCTAAGACACACAAAACAAATCTGGGTACTTCTCTCGTATAACGAACTCCACCTCCCAAAAAGCTTCGCATTCGTCGTGCTACTTTCAATGAACTTTTACCAGCGGTAACTCCTTGTTCCTTATGTTCTTAATCTCCCTTCCCAAGATCCACACTAGTCTTTTGGTATACGTCACTCTACTGTCTACCTCAATATCTTTGAAGTCGATCTTGAGCGTTGATCCGTGCTTGTGCTACCTCAGTATACTGACGTGAAACACGTTGTGTACTCCAAACATCTTCAGTGGCAATGCTAGTCTATAGGTGACTTTTTCAATGCGATCCGCAATCTTAAGTGGTCCTATGTAGCATGGCGAAAGCTTTCTTCTCTTCTGTCCAATTCTCACGACAACTCGCACTTGGAGGAACTTTCAACAAGACGTGATCTCTAATGCAAAACTCCAAGTCTTTGTGGCGCTTGACTGCATAGCTCTTCTGTTGGCTCTGGGCTACCTTCATCCTCTCTCTCTTACTATGTCAATCTTCTCATTAGCTTCTCGAACCATATCCAGTCCCAAAAGCTTGCCTTCTCCCATTTCTGTCCAGTAAAAAGGCAAATGACACGGTCTTCTGTGCGACGCTTCGAACAGTGCCATCCCTAATGCTTGAATGGTAGCTATTATAACACTGTCCCTTTTAACTGTACTTATTTATATATGAATGTATTCCCATATTCCTGGATTTGTATATGTAAGTTACGATTGTTTATGAATGAGTTTTGATGATAGTTAATATGTATGATTATTCCTTAACCTTTGAACTCTTAAAACAACAGAAAGAAAGCTGAAGCAGGAGCCTCAAGAGCTCGAGATGTGAGCGATCGAGCTAGAGTGAGCTCTTGAGCTTAAAAAAAGGATAAAATGACTATTTTGCCCCTAGGTTTCATAAAATCTATAAATGCCAGTATTTCTCAGCCTTTTGGGCATTAAAAACTCAAAATTCTAAAGAGTTCCTTTGAGAGTGAGAGAGTTTGTGAGTTCATATACATTCCATGCACAAACACACTCATATACATGCTTGCATGTCTCTCATTTCAAGATCAACACACACATACACATGCATGGCTGCTACTATGAAGTCTTGGAGTTGAAAGCTTGAGGAATCAAGAGGAAGTTAGAGGATCTAGTACTCTTGAAGTGGTATTGGAGCTCAAAATCACACACACTCACACACACAGACACATATTCATTGGCCTTATTTCTTCATATTTGATCATCTAGATTATCTAGATTCTTTGTGAGTACTCATACTTACTCTTAATCCATGTTTTATGAAGATATTTGATGAATTCATAGCTTTCATGTCATATGTATTGAAGTTAAAAAGAAATTCTATTATAAAATAACCAAACTGCTGAGAAATAGCTAATCCCAAGTGCTCGAACCAAGGGCGAGCGCTCGAGCCTAATGAGCAGGCCAGGCCTGAGCGCTCGAGCTTTGTAGTATTTAAGAGATTAGTTTGTTGCATGTTAGTTTTATGAGGATCCGTGCTATGTACGATGGTACTATGCGATGAGTTAGTTGTACCTTAAGATATACTTGTTAATCATGTTTGCATGTGCTTGAATGAAGCTGTACTTTATGCTAATTGAGTGGTACTTTCTAAATGTACATCTTATATAATGTAAAGAAGCAAGTCTCCTAAAGTTTACAAAGGCGAGCGCTCGAGCCTACTGATTTTGGTTTAAACAGGTTTTTTATAGTAAGGTTAATAATGAATTGAACTGGTAAGACTTATACATACGAGGTACGTAAACCTCGATAATGATAACGTGATAAGTAAAGAATATGATATCCCGGTGATAATGCGCATTAATGACTTATACCACGCACGTTAATTATGGTTACATAAGCTACGCTAATTCTGATCACGAGATCAATAACAATGTGGATACAATGAAAGTTATTAACGAGATGATCGTATCCATCGGTCTGGTTCTTGTGTTTCATTCGTAAAAGAGTAATGAGTACCGTGCTATCATGCAAGTGTTACTAAAGGCCAAATCGAGCATGGATGTCAGATAAAAGGCCAAGTTGGGCAAGTGATGTGGTAGTACCTCGTCGGTATTGTCATAAAAAGAGTACTCGACCATTTGGGCAGTATGGGTGAGTCAGTTAAGTCTGTCGGAACAAGATGGGGTTACCTAAGGCCAAGTTGGGCGTATATGAAAGGTAACCTAACAACCATAACACGACAATGTTCCCAGGGATGAATGGACTAAGATGGGATTACCAAAGGCCAAGTTGGGCACAGTTAAAAGGCTAAGTTGAGCGTAGTTAAAAGGTAACCTAATAGCCATAAAGTGACGATGTTCCAGGCCCAACGACATTTTATGTCGGATTGCATGCAAAGAGTCAAGTCTATAAAGATTGGATCAATGATCCAAAGTGTGTCTAGTTTGTGAAAGGTTAAATAGTTGGTTCAACGCAGATTGTCGAGTTAGTGTCGATTGGACCGATAGTCCAAAAAGGTTAGTCGGTTAGTGTCAGCTGAGTTTCCAAGTTCGAGTATTGTTGTTAAAATCTCCAGACTAACGTAATACGTCACAACTGGGAATAGTAAGACTTAATGATGCAGTTTTTTAAAGTATAAAAAGGGAACGCTTTACTTATTAATGAATTAACAAAGTTTTTAGAGCCTGTTCAAGTGTAGTAGGTTTACTTACTCAGCTTGCAGTAATGCTGACGGCTTTTATGTCCTGGACAATCAAACGTTTAGATCTTGCAGAAGCAGAGTACCCGGACGAAGAGTATGCTGAGGAGGCTATGACTTTGCGAGCTAGCTGGAGAAAACCAAAGACTATTAGTTTATCTATCTTTTGGTTTTGTTGAGTCACTAGATGCCAGTTTAATACTACGATGTAGGGTTTGATGCCCAAGATGTTAACTTCTTTTCTCTCTCTTTTCTTTGGTTCTATAATAATGAGATTTAAGACTCTAATGTTTAATATATATGTATAAGTATGCCTAGACCACCATGTTTATTACAGCTGCTTGTTATTTATGATATCGGTTCTTTGTTGTTGTGGACAATCATGAGGTATTCAACCTGCCACAGAGCTCACACATGCTTGCAGCATGTCTCCTAAGTGCTTTCGAAGTTGATCATACATGCTCGCCATGTCTTCCCATACTTGATTTGTTTATTTTGTCTGCCCATCAGTCTGAGGATGAAATTCGGAGCTCCACTTCAACGAAGTTCCCATTGCTGCTTGCAGGCTCTCCCAAAATTTGGCAGTAAATTATGAGTTACAGTCCAAAACCATCGAGATGGGTACACCATGCAGTCGAACAATCTGTTACAAGTAAGGTTGACTCGTCTTCTCGCTGGGTTTTGGGCAAGGCTACATCTGAGGAATTCTTTGCCTTCAATCTTCATTATAGTAGGCAATCGTCAACCATCGATACATGAGTTCGTCGATGCTTCTTCTCTCACTATGTCATGAGTCCTTGTAGTTGATGACGTAAGCTTCTATACGTGCTCCCACACGGTTAAATCTACACATCTGAGCTGGCCGTTGCTCGTCTTTTCATCAGTCTTGAGGATACCGAGTTGATTGTCTTTCCCATTTGACTCTTGATTACTGGGGATGATTCGACTTTTGTCGAAGTTGAGAAGATCTTCACGTGTCTTGCGTATATCTTGAAACATCGCACGTCGTGCCTAATATAATTAGGTCTTGGGTTATGAGTCCACTCAACTAACATGTGGTTCAGCGCATCGAGGAAAATCCTATTATTAATCCATCTTTCTAGATTCTTAAGTCATTGCTAACTATACTAAGAGTAGATGAGTAGTCGTGTAATAGTTGACAAATTTTTTGGGACAGATCTAAAAGATAGTAAGAAATGCAAAAAAAAAAGAAAAAATTGATTGAACATCGTAAGTCTCCCAGGGGTATAAATAAGAATTAATTATTTCATGAACGAAATAATCCAGGTGAGATCTTATTGATAAAAGAGTGACGTACAAGAAGATACAAGGAAATAATAGAAGTCAAGACTAACTACAAAATGTATAATTAGCTTGAGTTCTTAGTATGAACAAGGACGGAGAACTCATTTAGGATTTCTTCGAAGATAATGAACATGAATGAGTTCGTTCGATGAATAGTAAGTCCAAGAGAATGACTTATAGTACTAGCAATCTAACATAATCCCAAATGGATTCATCACGAATTAGGACGATCAAGTATATACTAAAAAACTATGACTGAAAGGGGTTATCCAAAGTTCGAAGAAAATTAAACTTTTTGCGCTGATAGTATTACAATAACCATTAGCAATAGCATAAATTGCTCTACCAAATATGGAAATACCTTCTTTACAAGAAACATATAAGAAAAGGCATAGATTTACTCAAAAAGAGTGGAATTAGGATAAGGGATATGATTAATCCATATGGTCTTTGCCCACGATTCCACGGTAATGCTCACTCTTATCTTATCGATTACAACGGTTCCTTGCAAACTCATTACTGCATCTAACAAATCTGTCTATGGGTGTTAGACAATCTATGCATGGGTTGTCGATCATACTAGCTTGAATTAGCCAGCTTATCATTGATGCTAACTCCTGAATCTAGGTTAAGGGTTTAGAAAGCTCGATGTAACCTAGTACATTTATTGATTCCAGGATCGGAGGGCACTCCTAAAGATGATACTACACCAAGGGTCATATCAAGTGTTCAAAGTGCCAAACATAGATCGCGCATAATCTAAATAACAATAAAACTATAGAATGTCCTAAAATCAAATAAAGTTCTAACTTAATGATGAAATAGTGTTATGTATCTCCCCAATTTTGTTGTTCTCCCGCATTGAAGCCAGCTTTTTTAAGAATGATAGCATTGAGCTAAACTTTTTTGAGTTGAGTCTGAGCACGTGGTGCTCGACAGTCTTTGCTGATGTGTCCAACCTTGCCATAGTTGTAGCAAACCGCAGTAGCTCGGCTATTCCTCTTCGGGCATCTACAATCTTTGGAGATATGTCCAAGAATTTCATAATTGAAACAATTCCCTGGCTTCCTGTTGTGTTGTTCTGTCCTTGAGAAGCGGTTAGTTGAAGGTGGGATGCCGCTGGTTAGATATTCCTTTTTCCATTCAAAGTCCTCTTGTTCTCCCAGGGACGATCCGAGGCTTTCTGCCCCAGAACTGTTGCTCTAAGGAGGTCGGGTTTCCGTTTGCTTAGAACCTTGACAACCATCCTTTTCCAGTTTAGATGCGAGTCGAACCAATGCCTCGAAGCTCTGGTTGAGGAGTCCCAAGGTTAGGTGCTAGAGATGAGGGTTAAGTCCTCGATGATACTTCTTGATTTTCTTCTAAGGGGTATCTACTTGATGTCGAGTGAAATGGGATATCTCAAATTGGGTGGTGTACTCCCTCACTGTCATAATGGCTTGTGTCAGGTCCATAAATTCTCTTTCTCTCTGATCTTTTTCCTCCTCCGGAAAGTACTTTTCCAAGAACCTTTCTCAGAAAGTAGCCCAAGTCATCCTCTCAATCGCCTCTTTTCCTATAGTAGCCTTCTCTAATTCCTACCAGTCATCTGCAGCACATGTGAGCTAGAAGGTAGCTAGACGACACTTCTCCTCATCATCGCACCTCATCCTCTCGATTAAGTGTTCCATATTGAGTAACCACTTCTCTGCTTGCCATGCTTATGCCATTTCATCAATTGTATCGGGGCGAAGAGCTCAGAATCTCTCGAGTATCTTGTCACCAGTGATTAGTGGTGGTGGCGGTGTAACTTGATGGTTAGCATGATTGTTGTTGCGGTTGCCACGATGATCATTGCTGGTATGCTCTAGGCATTGAAGAAAAGCCTCAAATGCTTTTGTAGGGTTCATATCATTAGGGACAGGGGCCTTCCATCATTTGTTCCATGCATTCCTAATTCTATTAGCCATTCCGAAGACCTACATAGCCGTTTCATCGTTGTCCGCCAACCCTCGAAGCACATACAATATATATACAGAAAAGACGATGAATCGAACATCCGAAGTGATAAACATACATTGTAGTTAAAAGTAAATACTCCATTGATATAAACAAAAAGTCATACTACCATATTTACGTATCAAGCGCGATTGCCTCTTGCAGTATGTGGTATTGCGTGTTCTCGTATCTTTTGACAGCATAGCACTGAGTCGATGATCCTCAGCTATCTCCAGAATGGACTTCAGATCCACGCTTACTCATCCAAGTAAGACATCCTAGTGTCAATCCTAACGCAAGGGGTCTTAAGGTTTACGACTTACGTGCAGGATAATTAATGAGCACATCTAAACCTAGTGCTCTGATGCCAAAAATTCCTATCACGCCCAAATGTAGCAAAGTAGAAAAAATTTAAATTTCCACCTTTAGACCCATAGATACGTGACTAGTTGAGATCACCTGATTATCCAACAATATATAATAACATGAGTATAATAACAATATCAATGGTGGGCCTAAGCATCAGAATATATATAAAACATCCACGGTCATAAGTTTGAATTATTACAAAGACCTTCCTCGTCTTATCAGATGTCATCAGAGTTATAGAGATAAAAATAAAAATAGGCAGCACTGCCATATAATAGATACTGGGCATCACGAGTCCCAAAATACAAGGATTTGAATTAAACAAAAGACTGGGTCATCATCTCCAATTCACTCTCCTTGGCTTGCGGAGCTAAAGCTTTCATCCTCATGTACCTCCTTGCCTGCGCGTACTACTTCTGTAAAATCTGGACGTTTGATTGTCCAGGACATAAAAGTCGTCAGCTTTACTACAAGATGAGTGAGTAAACTTACTGTACTTGAACAGGCTCAGAAAACATCATTTGTTAAGCTATTAAGAAAGTAAAACATTCCTCTTTGTGCTTTGGAAACGTCATATGTAAATTTCATCTAATCTCAAACTTGGTGAATTATGTTCATTAGGAAACATTCAACGACTTACTCTGACTTAGGAAACTCAACAGGCATCGACCGATGAATCCCTTTGGACTATCTATCCAATCTTATAAACTCGACTCATTACTTTGAACCATGGGTTCAATCTTTATAACCTCGACCTACGTTGGATAATAGATCCAATCTTTACCAACACGAGTTTACTTTAGACCACATGCCTAATCTTTACCGATTTGACCCTTTGCATGCAATCCAGCATAAATATCGTTGGCTTTGAGTATCATTGCCCTCCAGCTGATAGGATAACTTTTGTCAACGTCACCCCAACTAGCCGAAAATTGACATTATCGTCCCCAACTGGCCTCGTAACCCCCTTTTTATTCATAACAACCTTGGTTAATTTGTCATCATCACCTTATGGCTTTCTCTTGACATCGTCACCTCACGATTTATTAACCATCTCACAACCGACTACACACGACTTTGGCTAATTTGTCATCACCGCCTTACAGCCTATTAACCATCTCATCCCTAATTTTGTCAGTACCAACAAGGTATACTACTACTACTACGCTTACCATTATGGCATCCACAACAAATGGTACTAACTTAGTACAACTGCTTTTGCCGCCCCTGCCCGCATGACCACGGTGACATATCAATGACATTATAGATCTCATTACTCTTTATGAACGAAACCCTAGAACCAGACTGATGGAATACAATCATCACATTTATAGCTTTCATCCTCACTATCTAGTTATCGATCTCATTATCACCGATATCACGACTATCTTGAAACCAACCGACACATGTGGTATAAGTCATTAAAGCACATTATCGATAAAATTGTGTACTTAAGTACATCATATTGTTGTTCTCGTAAGTCGCACGAAAAAGCGTTACAGTTTGTCACATAAACATGTTAACTAAGCATATCCTTTGGTAAAATATTGAGCTTGAGCGCTCACCTTTGTAAATATTAGAATTCCTTCTCTGTTTCTTTATAAAAGATCCACATTTCTAAAGCACTGCTAGATTAACATAAGGTACAACAGCTCTTGCAAGCGTATATGTGAAACTCAACTCAAGGTACAAGTATTGCAGCTCATAGTACCACCATACATAGCATAATTATATTAAACTTAACATGCAACAACCCATCCTTACAATTACTGTCAGACTTTAGCGCCCCGGCCTCTCGAGCGCTCGCACCTGGCCTATTCGTTGGGCTCGAGCGCTCGTGCCTAGTTGAGCGCTCGAGTTTAGCATAACAAAATAGTGACAGTTTTCGCAGCTTAATACAAGCTTTATAATTCTCAATGCATGTCATATATATGAGTCTAGATTATGAATTAAACTTAAGAAAACATGATTTTGAGTGAACAAGTATACTCACAAGGATAGGTGATCAAATTGGTGCTAGATAATGAAAATGAAGCCAATTTGTATGTGTGTGTGATCTTGAGCTCCAATACCACTACAAGCAGGCTCTAAGACCTCCAACTCCCTCATATGCACTTTGATCTTCAACTCTTTAACTCAGGGATCTCTAGTAGGTAGGTGTGTTCATGAGTAAAAGAGAGGGAGTGTATGGTGTTTAGGAAGCCATGCAACAACATATATGAGTGTGTGTGTGTGTGTGTGTGTGTGTGCATATATATGTGTGCATGAGAGCATATAAACTCACAAAACTCTCTCTCAAAGCAAGCTCTCTGAAAACCCTAAGTTTTTATGCCCAAAAATGTTGAGAAATGCTAGTATTTATAGACTTTTTAAGACCCAGGGGCAAAATAGTCATTTTACCCCCTTTTTAAGCTTGAGCGCTCTCGCCTTAAGCGCTCTGGCCTCCTGCTTCTACAATCCTTCTAATGATTCAAGGATTCAAAGGTTAAAGAAATAAGCATCCATACTAACTATCATTCAAGTTCCAACACATACGGTCGTAACTTATATATACAGATCCGAAAATACAGAGATACATCCAAAGATAAATATAGATAAATATAGATAAAAGGGCTGGTGTTACACTTGTCCCTCATTACCATCTTGAATTCAATACTCTTGTTCAATTTTGAGATGAGTCTCTAATTCCTCGAGTGATATGTACTCATTTTTGTGTTTAAGACTTTTCTTATAGTCTTTCCATGATGGAGGAAGTTTTTCAACTATTGCAGAAACTATGACATCTTCATCCATATTTAATTTCTTAAGTTTGCAATGGTTGAGAGTACGCTGAATCTCATGAAATTGATCAATGATCAACTTATTATCAGCCATTTTATAATTAAAAAATTGACCAATTAAAATTTCTTACTTGTCGCGTCTTCCATGAGATATTTTACCTCCAATTTGTCCCATAGTTCCTTTGCAGTGCCCACATTTTGGTACAGGTCAAAGAGAGAGTTAGACATAGCATTTAGAATGTGACCGCAGAAAAGGTAGTCATCCATCTCCCATTTAGCGCGTTCCCTTACTTGAGCCACCGTCTCATTTTCTCATTCCGTGGGTTTGTTCTCTTTGAGAACATACAATATCTTCGAAGTGGTGACTAGAAAGTGTAATTTCCTTTGCCAACAAAGAAAATTACCACCATCAAAATGGTCTAATTTCATGAAGCTTTCGGTCATTTGGCGAAGTGACTTTGTTGAAGAAGTGTCTGCCATGAGTAAATATTGTATTTAGATTCCGATTGGCGAAAATCTTCAAAAGGTCACTGAATAGATCTTCAAAGCGTGTACTAGACACTTTCTTAAATACAATATTTGCCCCCACCAAATATTATAATCGGTGTGCAATTGGGTATTCCGCAAACTTGTATTCACGATACAATGAAGCAATCACTGTCTGCAAAATACATTATTAAAGATAGCCCTAGAATTATCACTAATATTTTTCAACCAAATTTGTTTTTTGTTAGTACAGTTTAATAGAATACAGAATAATGCAACTTTGCAAAACGAAACAGACATAGAGGAATTAAAAGCAAAATGCTTGTTCTGTAGAGAGAGAAAAAGACTGTGAAAGTTTCCTTTCATTGGTTTAAGGACTACACCCTTTTATAGACTTTAAAGACTACAAGTCCTTACCAAAGTGGTTGGATGACATTATTACATTATGACCATTATAGTATGACTAATACAGTAGTTGCCTATAATTGTTTTACAATCGTGGAGTGGGTTTTCTCCAAGTGTCCTCTTCCCCGTGTTTGAAAAGTGACCCTATCTGGATTACTTTTTCTTCATATTGCTGAAATCTTCACGTGTCCTAGATAAGGTTGGAGTCGTTCCAGATTTTTCTACAACAATTTACCCTTGGTTGAGTCCCACTATGCTTCCATTGCATTTACCAGATTTTGGTATGCTTCATCATCAAAGTCGTGGTGGCTTTCATCATCTAGGTCCTGGCTGAACTGTTGTGAATGAAATTGCTCCATGTCATCTACTGTCATAGACATATCTAGAGGAAGATCTAGTTGATCTCTCTTCTTTAGTCTTAGTAGCAACTCTTCTACTTCTTTGACTTGTTCATCTGTCTTCATATAGGTTATAGGTTGGTGAATAACAAATAATATTTTACCATCTGTTACCATATATGGGAGGGTTACTGATCCGTTAATATCTGAAGCATTTGATGAGATAGACAAAAGACTACCTATCCAATATTGCACCGGATCTAGTTTTCTGACCACATCTGAAGAGTCAGGTTTTATTAACTCATTTTCAAATTGCCATTTTTCTGTGGGTTTAAGATACCAGATCTAATATGGTTTAAAGAATTTTTCTCTTTCTCTCCATCCAACAGTGCTTGCGATCCAAAAAGTGAAGTATTTGCTCCACATATAGTTTTTACTATATAGGAAAGCATGCACTTAATCATTGCTAGGAAATGAATCCAACTATGTGATTCAAGGATCTAGAAAATAACTTGATTAGCTATTCCCCCATTGAGTGTCTTCATAATATCATTCTTCGTGGTTTACAAAGATGGTTATTTTAGGAATACCATCATGAAAATTAAATTTTTTTTTTTCATGGGATCGAAAAAGTAATGCAAGAATCAAATCTTGATGGTCTTTCACTTTTTCTTGAATTTGAATAAAAATATCTCTTCGAAGAAGATGTCTTGCTTTTTCAAAGAGACAATTTCTTTTAATTTTTTCAAAAATTGGATTTGAAAATTCATTGCTTATGATGTCAGATAATTGAAGATAATTGTTTATTTTTTCAAAATTAAAATCTTCTGCCCAATTCATTTGTTTAATGACTTTGAAGACTATATAATTTAGCTGTTTTCTTAGCTAGTCTAGCAGTTTGCTAAGCTATTTTATTTGCCAAAGCACTCATATGCTTTCGAAATTTAGATCTTTCATTGGCACAATGGGTTTTCCAAGCACCATTGAGTTCATCACAAATTTCTATAGGTAATCCAGGATTATTGCTAGAATATGACTGCTTTGACAAAATTCTAGCCAAATTTGCCCTTCTTTTAAAAATAAATTTGTGCGGCTTTGTAGGTGATAGTAATTTGCAAGAAAGATGCAAATTATATTCTCGCTAGGATAGAATTATGTAATATATGTCTTTATGAAGACTATGTTACAACCTTTGAAAAGTATTATTATCAACTTGATCCATCAGCCACAACATATTGGCTTGATTAGTTTTTTCACAAACTCCTTAATCCATCGGACGAGTTAGCTATTAAAGGTTACCCATACTTTCTTAAGAAAATAGGAAAGGAAGATTTAGATAACTTAGGTTTTCGCATACAATATGTTCTTCAGTTGATAACCCATCACTGTTTAGAACTAAAAGCGAAAAAATAGGTAAAAAAACCAGATTCCCAATAACAAGTATGGTTAGCAATGTTGCGACAAAATTTTAAGGGAAAATGTAAAAATAGGATGTTCAACTCTATCCTATAGGAAAAGGAAAGGATTTAAGAAAAGAAAGTTCAAGTGGAGACCATGGAATCAAAATAAAAATAAAAATTTTTCCAAAAAGAAAAAATATATTCGTAGGAAAAAGCAAAAAAATACATGTACTTTTAAAAAGAAAACTTGTAGATGCTTCATATGCAATGAAGAAGGTCATTATGCACTTGATTGCCCTAAAAAAAAAAAGAAGGGAAGAGTGCAAAGAAAATGATCAAAGTTCTTGAAAAAAAGAATATGAAGTACTCTTCGGAGAAGAAATTTCAGATGAAGAAGAAATTCTCTATGAAATTTCTAGTGAAGACTACAGTATACATAACACTGTTGGAGAGCTAATTTTGGGGTTAATTGCCTATATGAGTTATTTTTTACACTTAAACTCTCATATGTAGGGCTAATTTTAACACTTAATCCCTATGTGGAGGTTATTTTGAGAGAAATCTTAGAAGTTTCATTTTAGTCCAAAACCACAAGGGAGTTAAGTGTCTACTTTTGAAACACAATTGGGTAAAGTGTTAATGGGCCTAACGAAAGGGGGAGGCGGTGTGATGAATGGGGGATTTCGAGGAAAAAAAAAGTAATTGTTTTGTAAAATGAAAGTGTTTGAGTTAACTTAAGATTTTAGCACTTAAACAAACTAGGTGAAAAATTAAGCTGAAAAAAATAACTTATTTTTCAAACAATCGAATAATTTTACGTTTAAGTTGTTAAAAGACAAAGATCCCTAAAAACAAAAGGAATATAAATATGTTGTCATTTTTGGTGATTTTATAAAAACAATAACTTTTTTTTAGCTTGTTTACCAAACTACAAAATAGTTCCTTTCTTTCCGCAGTTATTTGCCCAATCTAAATACTGACATTCAACCAATAACAAACTCAATGTGCCTTCGACACTTCCAGTAAATTATTTTACCCAACCAAACCAAACCAAACCAAACAACGTGCATTCGGCATTTCTCAATCAACTGAAAGCTATAGTGCCTAAAGGGACTATGTAATAATTCAAACTATACTGGCATTCAACCAATAACAAACTCAACATGCCTTCGGCACTTCTTCATAAATTATCTTACCAATTAACGTGCCTTCGGCACTTCTCAATCAATTAATAGCTATAGTGGTTTTTTCTTTTAAATTTGAGATGAAGACAAATGTCACATCAGGCTGCTACTCAAACGCCTACGACACTTCTAAGTATATTACCTCACCAAATCAAACCAAATCAAGCTAGAGAGTTGTGGTGCCAGCGTGAGGTTTGAGAGTGAGAGTGAGAGACTGAGAGATAGGTTGAAAGTGAAAATAGTGAAAAGGAGAAAATAGAAACGAGACAGATATAGAGAGATAGGAGTGTCATTTTGAATTCTGGAAAGACAAAATAGGAAAGAGAGAGATATAAAAAGAGAAAGAGAGGTATAGAAAGAGTTAGGGGGTGTCATTTTAAATTCTGAAAAAAAAAAACAAAATAGGAAAGAGAGATAAAGAGAAAGAGGGGGTGTCATTTTAAAATTTGCAAACGACAAACGTCCCATAGCAATCTATATAATATAGTATCATGATTTATTATATAGATTGCAATGGGTCATATATACCTCCCACCTATACTTGGTCAATCTCTCAATCACCTCCAAATTTTTGCTGATATTTCTTTCAAATGATATATAGACTCCACAAAAAAAAAAAAAAAAAAAAAAAAAAATACTTCGTCAAAGTTTTGGTCAAACAGATCATTAAAATTTCCAATTCTTCGACTAGCACAATTGATTACCTATAGTAACATTCTTCCACTATGTTGTTAGTTGAAAGAATTTCATGGTGATACAGTTCAACTACATTTTCTTGCCTCTGCTTTCATTCAAACTTTCTTCTCTCACACTGTAAAAGCATTCCCTCTCCCAATAGTTTGCCTGTGTGTGTGTGTGTACAATGAATTAAGTACAATTTTAGCACACTAGAAAACCATCTTGTCACTAACCATTTGTTATTGGAATTGTTTTCCTCACATAAGTAGTTGACAGGAATTATGTTTTCCTCACATAACTTGTTGACAGGAACTATATAACATAGCAGAAATTATCTATAACCACAAAAATCTAATAAGTTGTCACTTCCTAAGAGTGTATTTACGTACCACAACTTGGGAAGACTTAATGTTGGGAGGCTCAGTGTGGCGACACGAACATAGTATAAGGAACTTAAGAAAACTTTAACTTTGTGGTACACGTCAAAGTTTGGCTAATGTACGGGGAAACGATTGACACTAACCCGTTCAATGATCAAACAGCAAAAATTAAAGCCATCGGAGTTCATACGGCTGACACTCGACCATTTTGGTCCCTAGCGGCATTGTGTTAGGTGTGACTATAGATGATCTCAGCTTTGTCGTTTGATTCTCAAATAGCTTTAATTTCTCTCAGCTGTTTGATTCTCTAACGGCTTAGTCTATGCCGTTTCCAATCCCAACGGTCACCTCTTTGCCGTTTGGGATTTAGCCGTTCCTCACTCAACCGTTTCCCTAGCTACACCACTGTGAACACCCCAAATCCCATACCAAAACTTAGCTTTCAGTTTAAGTTAATTTCTCTACCACTGTGGATGCTCTAGGCTACAAGCGTGTTCCACCTGAAGCTAATATCCAAAAACTTGTAATCAAACTATTCTAAATTTTGTACCAAAACACAAAGGTTAAGAGCTATACAAGAGAATCATGTGGAATGTGCAATTGATCTAAAATATCTCCCACTTGGAGAGGCAGATGGTGAAAATAATAAGTCGCATACCGTACATGATGTAGGATCTAGTTGGGTGTAAGAGAAGATTACATGTTTTCATTATGAAATTCCATCTAGATATCAAGTATATTACCCCACACACACATAAATACACATATACTAGAAATATCATCTTGAATATGAGTATAAAGATTGTGAGTTTGTTTTTAGCAGACTACTACTACTACTACTACATTCAGATATAAAAAGAACAAGCATTAAAATTTGCCTATATTGCACTACATGTTTTGACACACCTCAGAAATAGAAGAAATCACAATCAACACCCTCAAAGCCACTTAGCTCTTCACAGTCCAACCTGCAGAGAAAACCCCCAAAAAAAAAAAAAAATTAATTAACAGATCACAATGAAGGACATGAAAATTATGAACTATAAACTAGAGAAGATTGTACCTCTATCCAGAGTTTGGGGGAAATTTTGCAGCATAAGAGAGGGGCAATCATGGTAGCCAAATCATTCATTTGATCCATCATCAATCAAACTCATATATCATCAAAACCTCATAAGAAACTCCTTTTTCTTTTTCTTTTTTTTTTTAATCTCAAATTCATTTTATCTGCTAAAAATTATCATTTGGAAATTACTGTTCTGACCCTTGAGAGTGATCCTTATCGGGATCTTGCTGCTGATGAATCATTGAATCACCTCTGCCTCTACTCTGCCCCATCTGCTGGTAAAACTGGTTCAGTGCTTGAGAGTTCAAAACCCCAATATGATCCTGTGAAAGCCCGAGCTCCAAACCCGGAAGGATTTGCTGGCTTGCCCCGCTCAAAATTGTAGAAAAGCTCATATTTGGAAATTCAAACCCATGGAATCCAAATTTAGGCACTAGATTCGAAACTTCACTCCCCGAATTTGTCGTTGAAATACCAGATCCAAATCCACCCATAGAAGGCCACAACCCGGTTCCTACATGTGATCTACCCAAAGTACCACTCATCATAGCCCAATTGTTTCTAATTCCCACACCTTGTCCAAATTCATCAAACTTAGAGTATAACCCACTTGAAACAGAGTTCCCCTGTTCTGAAACAGAGGACTCTGCCCCTACAAGAGCCGAAGCCGGAATAGTACCCGATCCGGTTGCACCGATGATCGATGGCTCGGCCTGTTGTAATAGCCATTGAATAGTCTCGCCATCTGATTTGTGACCCAACTCTCTTGTCAATTGAAAAATCCTAGCTGCACATAGAGCTGGCATTCTTATTCTTCTACCTCTACCATCAACTTTTTTGTGTCTGTCTTTGTTGGAGCTTCTTTTTGGTGCTAATTGCTTCTTTGTATCATCTCTTTTTGAACCCAAAATTTGGATTTCTTTGATTTGTTCTGGTTGATTGTCTTCCATGTCCGGTGGTCCGGGGAGGCTCAAGAAGGTGGGCATTTCTTGTGGTTGGTGCTTTGAGCCTTTGGATTCCATGTGAAATAAGGTGAGAATATGGGGCCTCTTTGATTGATGAAGGGGACTTGAAAAAGGCCAAGACTTTCATGACATATCACTGTAATTGTCAAGGATTTAGCTTCTTGTTCAAATTTCTCAATGCCATGATTTTTAATGTTGAAAGTTCCTTGTGTTATTTACAGCTGGAGTGAAAAAGGTAGGAAGAGGGCCCCCTTTCTATGAATTCTACTATTGTTTTTCCTTACCCTTAATCAATGAAGCACGGACACGGATACACGGACACGACATAACACGTGCATGTTGACACAACCCAACTCTTACAGTGGCTTGCGCCTCAAATGGGTAAAACTCAGCCGGTGGGCTTTTTCACACCCATGACGAGCCGACGAGGTCACAATGAAATAACCTTATCGTTACCTAGGTTACGTTACTATTAGCCAGAATTTATTGTATCGCTTATTTCTTTATCACTTTTCTTATTAATTTGAGATGGCAAACAATTCTAGTTGGGGCATCGCACTGTAAAAATGCTAGGGAAAGGAGGAAACAACATTCAGAAATTGATATTTGAGAGAACTAGAATCAACTTCTTGAATGGAGAGCCTCCAAGAGGACATTGCTAATGAACATTAATTGTACATGCAAATTATAACTCATTAAAACTAGTTTGTTTTAGTGTACTCTATTTCACTCAGGATCAAAACACGTACATTAATTTGTCCATTTCTTTTGCCTATTTAAAGTTTCCAGCTATTATTCAAAGTGGGTCCCCGAATAATGGAGTTCCTCACATTTGATCCTTATTGGTCATGATCAATAGTTGTCTCCTTGTTTGGAGTCTCGGAGAGGCAATCAAGAAACATGGTACTCTGGACAGTCCCATCTTCATGGCAACTGAAGATGGTTGAACATGTTATAAAATGAAACAGGTATCATATCATTGATGAGAGAGAGAAAGCAGAGGCAATTTGAGAAGCAAAGAATCGGTTTTCTGATTCATAGGTGAACTTGTTTCACACATTTAGGCGTTTGGTAAGTGCAAATTTCTTATATGAGAGTCGTGTCCAGTCTAATACTCCATATGTCCCATTTTATGTGACTATCTTCGTATATAGAACTTCTTAAAGAAAACATTGCATGACTTTAAATTATTATGATTTTTTTCATTCTTCCAAATCGGCCATTTTGGATAAACCTCACAACAAATTTACTTCCCTTCACTAAGTACTCTAAGTTTCGAAATAGGAAGGGCAATATTGGAAAGTGAATAAAATAAATGCATTTGAAAGCTATAGTGATCACTAATTTTGGGACGACTAATTAAAAAAGGAAAAGTAGTCACATAAAGCGGGAAGGAGGGACTGGGGGAGTAACTCTCTTGAATGTTAAAACTGGTTCTTTGTTAAACTAATTGCATTGATTCCAATAAAAAGCATAAAAAAAAAGTGAGACTTTGATTTAACCTGGTTCAGTTTTAGACTTTTCCGAAGCAAATACTACAACATGATGCAACTTTCTGTGGTTGCCCAATGAATTCATCTTTCTATTGGAGTTGACGTGAAAGAAAGAAAGAAAGAAAATAAACGCACGCTCAATTATTTGATGTTCCTTTTTCCACAAAATTCACTCCAATCTTTCAATTCCTGTTGGAATAGCTGCAAATGCATGCTCAAAACAATCAATTGCACTGTTGCAGCAGATACTTAATTAAAAGAGGTCATCGATAACTTAAAATGGTCTTTTTTGAAATTGACCTTTAAACTAAGCTCATTATAAAAAGATTAAACATAAAGATATTTAAATCGAACTTTAGTATATTTTACCTTCTGGTAGACCCTTTAGGTTTTGTTTGGTTAGTGGGTTCATTGAAAGAAAAGAGAAATGAAAGGAAAACAGGAAGGAAAAGTAGTTGCATTGTGCTTTTCTTTGTGATTTCCTTCATGCTTAAATAACACTAAAAGTTATAAAATTATAATTGTAACTTTAAGAAAAAAGTGTGAAAAATGACTCACAAGCTTCGATTTTTTTTAAATTTATTTCTTCGTACATTTTATTTTTCTTCATAGTTTCCATAGTCCCCTCACGTTGTATTTATTTATAAATGGGAGGAGTCAGTGATTTGAACACGGAACCTTTTGGCTCAAATACCATGTTAACCTCCATCTACTCTAAAAGCTTAAACTGTAAGAGATATGTAATTTAATTGTGAATAGTAGAGCAAGACTTCCAAGAAGATAAAATAATTCCTGTACCTTTATCCATCTAATTATAGCCAATTGCAAAGACAAATACAATTCATTGAACCTCAATCTTTATTTAAGTCAATATTTTCTTTTCCCTTGTTAAGAGATGTGAGAATGAACTTTCTCTCTCTTGTGAGTTTTGTCTATATAGGTTTTGGTTTGGTTTCTTGGTGAGAAGAGCAAAATAGCAGTTCATTGGTATAGATAGGAATTGGTTGGTGTGGCTATGAGATTTGGTTCTCCTATTGCTTGTGATACTATGTTGCCCATAGTGGAGACATATGGGGGACCTTTGAAAAGCTAGTTGTTGACATATCAACTAGACGTATCACCTGAATTCAAAGTTTGTTCCATTAGGACATCTCATTTAGTAGGCTATCTAGACAAATTTTCTAAAAAGCAATAAAGCTGAATCAATGCTCTTGATTTAGTTAAATTTTGTCTCCAAAGTCATAAAACTATTCTTTTTCAAACGCTTTGTCTTTTCCCATTAGAATGGAAAGCAGGGTAGTTTCCTACCTAATAAAATTACGAAAATTCTAATTCGATTCGCACAATCTCAACCATACTAGAGTCCGTTAGGGAGAGCTTTTTACTTCTATGTGGGGTGTATACGAGCTGATCCTGCTCGCGAGTTTTTTACGAATGTGCCGAGCTTTTAAGTGTTCGTGAGATTTTTTGCGTGTTGTCTTAAACTATATAATTTAACAATAAAACAATCCTTTATCAAGCTTATTTATGAGATATGTCATATTTTCTGTAAAATTTTGTAGTTTTATAATAAATATAAATATCAAAGTCACTATACAAGCTCTTTATCAAACCAACTAACCAGCTTTTTCACGAGCCTAAAACGATCGTGTTCATGAGTTCAAATGAGCGAGGCGAGAGTGTCGAGCCTTGTTGAGCAACTCAGCTCATTTCTATAATACCATAGCAAAAAAAAAAAGTTCTTTTGGCGATGAATTGTAAATTTTTATGACTGACTCATTCTTGTTTTTATTTTAATCAAAGAATCTGATTTGCCAAATAATTTCACCTTAACTTTTGAAGTTCCACAATCACTTACGAACTCCAAAGTTGTTGCAAAACACCCCTGTACATAGTATTGTTCTATATGCTCTCACAGAAATAATTTTTTTTTCGGAAAAAAAAAAAAAAAAAAAAAAAAGAGAAGTGAAGTTGAAGATAGAAATTAAAACCGTTGTAGAGTGAGTTATTTTCTGTAGAAGTTTCAACAACTCCCAACTCATGTGCTCGTATACAAAATGCATCCAACTTCAAAGTAAAAGCAAACAAGACCTAATTGTTGCTGGTGTAAATGTATTTTAAACACACCCTAGCTCATTGCATAGATCCTTTCCGCGCAAAACATTTTCCCCCTCCACCTATTATTTAGCTGCAATCCTTGAAATCATTTCTAAGCATTTTCTGTGTTTCGTAGCTGCATGAGCCAATGGTATTTTAACGTAGAGATCTATTGTTAAATGTGGGCATAATTTGCACAATGACTGAGATGCCCTGTGGGTCTAAAAGTCCAGGCATCAGCAGCCTGCTTAATTAAACAAAAAAAGTTTCCTCCTTAACAAATCCACAGTTATGTATGCCTACATACACGTGTATATGTATATGTGTGTGTATATATATATATATGTCAACCTTTATTCCCCTCTTAATGGTAATCTAATAAAATTTCATGTTCCAGCCAAAGTACCTTCATGTATATGATAACACACAGCTGAGTGCTCAACTATTCATAGCACAGCTGGTTTGTAATTTTTCTTCAATTGTTCTGAACGACTGAGGAAAGCTATATTAACCCAAAAGACATGTTCTCAGAGGCATCATCTAGCTCTTATCAACCCTTTAAACAAAAGAAATAGAAAATAAACTAGTTGTCACAAATTTCCCACTTTTCCTTTTAGGTTCCTTTTGCTTACAATGCTATTTTCCACCCTCAAATCTCTTTCATTTGATCCGCCTCTCCATTCCAAAATTCCAATAGTACCAATTAGGTACTACCCAATAAGCAAATCAAAACCAACGAGACATTTCAACTCAGAATTCTGCAAATCTCCTTTAGAGAATATACCCAAAATTCACTGCTCTACTTGACCAAGATCGGCCCATCGGACTTTGTATTTGGCTGCGAGATAGTGAGCACCAACAGGTCCACGACTCCCATAAGGATAGTACTCGGGGATAATTTTCTTATCTTCTAGCTCTTTCAACACAGGTGTGAAAAGCGCCCAAGCAGCATCAAGCTCGTCACTTCGGATGAATAGTCGCCTTTCCCCTTCAATGGCATCTAGAAGAAGCCTCTCATATGCATCAGGAATCTCCTTGGAGTATCTAAAAAAGAAAAGACCAATTAAAGAGGGAATTCATTTTTATATATAAAGAAACGCATATAGTTTGGTACGAAAATTCTCCAGAGCGTGCGCCATCTCTTTATTAAAGAAAGGGCTTCTGTTTTGACCGTCGGATCGTGTTTAAGAGCTGAATCTGACGGCCAAAACAGAGGCCCTCTCTTTAATAAAGAGAGGGAGCCCTCTTTAGAGCCTAACTGTAGTTTGGTAAGTTGGGAATTATTTACATATTTTCCAATCACATATCAAAATGGTTGCAATTGATAACAAGCAAAATAATCCCACAATCAAGCATGTCCAAATCATGTGGTAAGGTTCAAAATATTTACACAAGTTTGGTATAACGCAGAGAGAGAGAGAGAGAGAGAGAGAGAGAGAGAGAGAGAGAGAGAGAGAGAGAGAGAGAGAGAGAGAGGACATATTATCCATTTGAACGTTTAAGAGCTTTATCTCATTTAGAACTTTACTTGACAATAAAATGATAAAAAATCGTTTCACGTTTTAATCTATCATACTACTTTCCCTCTTAAGATCGGAAGAAGTATACCCCCACCGTACCACATTTTATAGCACGTGGCGAACCCATCCCTCATACCGAATCGATCCATGATCCAGGCAAGTGTAATGTAGAATGATATTATAGTTGCTTCTAACTCGTAATGCAAAGAAATATCGGTTCTTTACATATTTCAGTTTCCTAGAGTAGAGTAAATTATAATGCATCTTTTTCACTTCTCTCTGCATTTATCTTAAAAACTAACTTAAGAGATCTAGGCATCTACTTTTTGTTCTCTCTCTGTTTTTTTTATTATTCAAAACTACCTTATGACACACAAAACAGCAGAATAGAGTGCCATAATAGATAATAGCATTAGTTGAAATGACACCCAAATGGCAACAGGATAATCTTTTGAATAATATCCCTTCTTGCAATTGAAAATTAAGATTGCCACCCACACTACCCACACTACCCAGAACATGTGCGATATGCATGCATAAAAATGAACTTTTTCATCAATAATCTACCAATAAAGCTTTATAATACCTTGCTGCATAGTGAAGATTCAGATTACTCCGATCTAATCGCATCCCCAAACCAGGGACCTTGTTATTGATCTTCAAATAAATACCTTCGTCGGGCTGCACGCGGATAACAAGCTCATTTGTTGCTCGGTCGAGATCTGTCCCAAAGTTCCGCTTATATAAATTACCAGGCACATGCCTGAATTGTACCCTTATCTCTGCCCTGGAGGAAAATGTGTAAAAGGAAAAAAATTTAAAATTAAAATGAAAAAATATTTTGTGTAAAAAAATAAAAAAATTTACCCCTTACAGGTAAATGCCAAAGGATACAATTCATCACAAGCAAATTATGACCTACAATCTATTACTTAGGGGTTGTTTGGTAAGGCAAAGAGCTGATTCTATGGTACATAAGTGAGCCATTTATGTAAATTCAGGTGTTTGCGAATGTCCATTTCTTGCACAAGTCTATGCCCGGTCTATTATCTCGCTTGAAACTGGTTCTTTATCAAGCCAACACAACCTTGCTTCACAAAAGAACTGGGTAGAAACTAGAAAGTAAGACTAGGACTGAACCAGATCCTATATTAACAAACAGGCACTTAGCTTCACAGACCTCTTAGTATGTAATGCTTTCCCGGCTTTCATTAGAAAAGGCACTCCATCCCATCTTGCATTATCAATAAACATGGCAGCTGCAGCAAATGTGGGAGTAAGGCTGCTTTTCGGTACAGTCTTGTCATCAGTATAAGCTGGGTAAGTAACACCTCCTTTTGTATGGCTCTTATATTGTCCTACGACTACATCTTCAAGTTGTAACGGCCTCATTGAACGTAAAACTTTGACCTGCCAACCCAATCACTAATTCAATTAAAAAATACGGGGGAGAGAGACACAAAAATTATATATATATATAGAGAGAGAGAGAAACCTTTTCATTTCTAATATCTTCCGCGTCCAAACTGACAGGGGTTTCCATGGCAAAGAGGGCAAGTATTTGAAGCAGATGGTTTTGCATTATGTCTCTAATTATGCCATAATTGTCAAAGTATCTGTAACAAGCCATAAAGATATAAGAAACATAAGCTATTACAATATACTATATCTGGGACAAATCAAACTCCCAGTTAAGAAAAACCTACCCTCCCCGTCCTTCGGTGCCAAAATCTTCAGAGAATAAAAACTGCACGCTCCTTATATACTGCCTTGACCACAAAGGCTCAAAGATGAGATTGGAGAAGCGAAGGACAGACAGATTCTCCACTAGCTCCTTCCCCAGATAGTGATCTATCCTGCAAAAAAAAAAAATTTCCTCTGATCAGATTATTGCTCATTCTTTCCCTAATAAATTATTATCCCAAGCTAAGGCTATGCTTGGTTCATGGACTTGGTAAAAAAAAAGAAAAGAAAACATCGAGGAAAACACTTCTCTTTGTTTAGTTAATTAGCAAAAAATTGGCGAAATCAAGGGAATGAAACTAGAGTGAAAAATAGATTAAAAAAATTGCATTTTGCAAGTCACTTCTCTAAACTTTATTTAAGAATGAAGTAAAACATTAGGGAAAATACTATGGGAATAGTTTTTCTACTCATTTTCTTTTTGTTCTCGAAATTCTCAGACAAACAAAGCCTAAGAAAACACCACCTGAAAATTTGATCCTCTTCTAAGAACTGCTTGAGAGATCTTGTCAAAGCAGCTGAAGATTCAGAATCCCTACCAAAGGGCTTCTCCACAATTACCCTTGTCCAGCCATTGGCAGAGGAAGCACAGAGGCTTGCACCTCGTACTGCATCTACGAATATATTTGGCGGGATTGATAAATAGAATAGGCGATTAGAAACCCTTCCACCCTACACATTAAGTTATAATTGTCAAACTAGACGGAGATATGCTGTTAAAAATGAAACATTTACTGATTTTCATGCCCAAAAAAAAAAAAAAAAAAAAACCGTTTGAGAATAAGTCTAAATTGAATCCCATTTAAGGAATTACTCCAAAAATATAAAGCAAAACAAGAATACCCAGAATTTATATAACATGTTTCTTTATCTGAAAATTTTATGTGCAGATATTCTGCTAATGCTTTCTTCTAGCGAAAATAAGTCCTTTACTTATATAAGACTCTTTCATTATTTGGTTGAACAAAATCATGACACCAGCCTAGAAGAACTTGAAAATCGCTTCCATCATTAGTAAATTGCTTAAGATTCTTACTCCATACACCATTTGTAATTTCTTAACACAGATATCATATGAGTATCACTGAATGTCAAATTAACATCACAATAATAGAAACTCATGGATGGGGAATATAACAGTATATGAGAAACTTTCCCTGTAGTCGAAATAGCCATTATAGGTACGATATCCTTATTGTTACAGAAATCATAAATTGTCCAACTAATATGCAGGTCTGAGGATTACATATCGCAAGCAACATTGACAAATTGTGTCCATAATGTTCAATGCAGTTCAACTACTGAATAAAACCGGAAAAGTTGCTATTCAATCAGCAGGCTGAAAAATGTCTTTCAAGATTTGGCGCGAAATGGTAGATCGCTACAAATATAAGCTAGTTTCTAATTAAAATATCCAAGAAACTCCAGTATCAGAACGTAACTAAACCTAATAACGATCGCATACCTCATGTTCCTTCAGTTTCTTGTCAAGCTGTGCAAAGTCTTCCTGAGAATCATATTGACCAGAATGGTAGAAACAACTTTGCAGGAACTTTTCCATCTTTTCATCGCAGTTCTCCCTGAAAAATCAAACGAAACCATAGATTACAAATGGACATAGAATGCGATAAAATTGCCAGCAACAGGTTCCATAGAAAAGGAAGACAAAAAAAATCAGACTACATAGCAATACAACAGTTAAGACATTAATTCTTGAACAAAAACGAAGAGTTAGGTTCACCTCTTATCAATTCTGCATGTAAGAGTCCTGCTAACCATGTTTCTAAGTTCAGCATCAGTCATCTTACTCCGAGCATAACCAAATATGCTGAAGTGCTGTGAGTAAAAAAGTCCATTCATTAAATATGTCCATGAATGTATGTTGCTGTATAGTTCTAGCCAAGGAGGCACCGACACTTGTAAAGAAGGTAACGTGTCGCTTGTCGTATTATGTTAGACACACGGACACGTCACATCAAGGACACTTTTCCTGCAGTGTTGATGTGCAATTTTTTAGGATTTTGTCGTGTCGACGTGCCGGTGTCGTGTCGGAGTGTTAGTGCTTCGTTGGTTCTAGCTGATCCAAGTTACAGCACTTCAAAGTAAGAGGATAAGAAGAAGATAACAGAACATGGAATACCAACCTCAGGGAGGCAACCCTCATAATACAGTGCAAAAAGTGCAGGAAATATCTTTTTCTTAGCAAGGTCCCCTGAGGCTCCAACCACTGTAATACTAACAGTGGATAAGTCTTTATTGATATCGAAACCAGCAACATTGCTAAGTTCCTCTGGAGATGTAACCGACAACAATCCATTTTTCAATATCTTCAAAGGACTTTCATTTTCGATAGGTGTAACGGTCGCGGAAGCAGCACCTATACCCATTTCCATTCATACAAGAATTAGAAGAAATACAAAAACCCAAGTCCCCAAGGAAAATAAAATAAAAACTACCCAAAATGTGATGTCGAAGGAATTGTGCAATCAGATTGAGCAACCAAAAAGAGAGATTCAGAAATAAACAACAACGTGAGAACCCTTCATTTGGTTGCGCACAAAATTGAGGAAGAAAATAAAGATTTAAAAGTGTTATGGCAGTTTTTAGATATTTAAAAAAAAAAAAAAAAAAATTTGAATAATTGAAATGGATCGGTGGGTTGAGGTAAAAGGATAATTTTAACACATTTTCATGGTAAACCAAACAGAACAGAAATTATACCACAATGAAGTTCACCCAATCATTCATCAAAATTTAACAGATACACAAAAACACAAATAAATAAATAAAATATAAAAATACAAATAAAACATCAAAACAGAAAATCAATTACATAATCAAAACCCACCAATTCATCCCTCAATTCTTGAATAAACCACTGATTAGCATATAAAATGAATGAGGTGTTAATTTACAAAAGTCAGACTAAATAGCTGAAAAAAAAAATACAAATTACAATATACAGAAAAAAGGACTAACCATCTTGCATGCGAATCACATTCGAATACGGGTTTCGAACAGATTGAACAGAAGCCTTTTTCAGGACCCATCGTTTCGGTTTCGAACAAATTGAAGAATCGCTCATCCGCTGATGATGATTTCCAGAAATGGATGAAAAATTCGAATAAGATGCCGATGAAGAACAGTGTGAGCGACAATGCGGCGATGAAGAAAGGGTCGGCATTTCTCTCTCTTCTTTCTCTCTCTCTCTCTCTCTAAATCTGTTTATATAACGAATTGAACAAAGAGGGGATGCTTTGAACGTATTGAGGATAGAGAGAGAGAGAGAGAGAGAGAGGTCAAGAGCACTTCGGATACATCGAGAGGTTAGTCCCTTGAGATCTCCGAAAGGCTGCTTAAACAATGACAATCTAGAGAGAGAAAGAAAGAAAGAGAGTCAGAAGAGAGGGATTAGTTTTTTAATTTAGGTTAATACATAGGGTTTAACAAGTAATAATAATAATAATAATAATAGTATGAAATTTTGGAACTAAAATGCTAAAAATCAATCTCAGAGAGCGGTGGACCGACCTGATGATTCCTTTCAATTGAAAGGTAGAATAAAATACACGAACGTGACACATGCAGTTCGTTCAATTTTGATGTCTGTTTGGCTGCCGAGAAGTCCATTTTTGCCTATTAATATTAGGGTTAATTACCGAAATATCTCATGCAGTTAGGCCATTTATTACTTATTTCTTGTACTTTAAATTGTATCACTAATACTCATGTGTGAAACCGTCACTGTTTCTCTTAAAGTTAACGGAATATGGTTAAAAGTACGAAATTACTCATATGACATGCTAATGAGAACACCCTTATATGCTTAAATATTTATTTAGACATATATCATACATCGAAAATTCTATGAAGAGGGATAGGCCTCCAAAAAAAACTTCCCCTCACACCCCCCCCCCCCCCCCCCCCCCCAAAAAAAAAAAAAAAAGTAAAACTGCCAACCATGCAACTCTAGAAGTTGATCTTACTGATGGAAAGACTTTCAATTAGGTAGTCTTGGTTGGATATGCAAAATTCAAACCAGCTCGATTTCAGCAAGTTTTTGATCATGGAGAGCAAGAATCCGACGAAGTCCTGCAATGAATGGGCTGCCTTAGCTTACCCCCACCCTCTATTTAATAAAGAGAGGGCTTCTGTTTTGGCCGTCAAATCGTATTTAAAAACTGTGAAGTGACAAAACTGCCCTTAATGAGAACACGATGTGACGGTCAAAACAGAGACCCTCTCTTTATTAAAGAGAGGGGGCCCTCTCCATAGCTGACTGTATCATACATTATTATATTGTTTTGATTTTATATTTGTTGCTAGAGACCATTTTGTCGTTACTTTGGATACCTTTGAGATAGTGAATTTGACACATACACAGAGTTTTAGTGATAATTCTTTCTTCTTTTTTTTTTTTAGATCTTAATACATCATCACTACACTGGATTTCACTGTGTCTGGCCAAGCATAGGTCCAAAAAAAAAAAAAGCTAAATAGGGCAGTTCATTTTTTTCCGTGAACCCACCAAACCCGACCGATCAGACCCAACCCGAAGCTATTGGGTCGGTTTGGTGGATCGCGGAGCGAGTGACGGTTTTTGTTTTTGTATTCTGTCGGTTTGGTTCGAGTCACGGGTGGACTCACCTCATTTTGTGGGTCACCTGACTCGACCCAACCAGAATGCACATATGACATATATTATATATATACAAGAATAGAAAAGAAAACCCTAATAAACACCCCCCTCCTCATCGCCGCAGCCGCCATCTCGATCTCACTCTGCCTCTCCTCACACTCTCTCTCTCTCTATGTATATAAATCTGCATACATATATATATATATATATATATGCTTTGGAATGGTTATGAAGGGTGAAGGAGATGTTGAATCAGCAAAGCATGGCCAAGGAAAAGGGGCCAACGAAAGAAGCTTGGGACGACAGAGCTCGTGTGATGACCGCTACTCCTCTTTCTCTCTCTATATGTATATTTATATATATATATATATATCTATAGATCAATGTATTTACATGGACGGGTATGTATGTGTACATCAATGAATTTTTTTTACATTGATCAAACTGTTGGGTACTCTTTTTTGGGGGGATTTTTACCTCTTTTCTTTTGTCAATCAAGAATTCGTATATTTCTATTTGTAATTTTCATGCTCAATTCATTTATTAGTTCAGAATCTTCAGATCTACTAATATTCAGTTTATGATGTTCATACATGGCTGCCTCTTTTCTACTATCAGATGTACATGTCGCGTTTCACCCGAGACCCGACCGACGCAAACCAACCCGAACAGTGTTAGTTTTTGTATGGTAATGGTTTGGTAATGGGTGAGAATTCTCAGACCCGAGTGTTGTCGGGTCGGGTGACTAGGTGCGGATCAAAACCGACCCACTCGACCCGTGAACACCCCTAAAGCTAAAATATCACCAAGATTGCGTGTGTGTCCAAGGGTAGATAAATAAAATAAAATAAAATAAAACAATATATCACCAAGACTCTGTGTGTGTGTGTGTGTGTCCAAAGGTAGATTAAAAATAAAGCTAAAAAAAAATTGAATAAATTCGCTCTCATGAAGGTAACTCAAAGTGACCACAAAATGGTCTCAAGTAACAAATATCATATCAAAACAATATAATAATATACCGCGTATGCCTAAATAAACATTTAAGCATATAAGGTTGTTCTCATTAGCATGTAATATGGGTAATTTCGTACTTTTACCCATTTTCCGTTAACTTTAACAGAAAAAGTGACTGTTTCATTTTAGTCCAAACCATGCATATGGGTAATAGTGATACAATTTAAAGTACAGGGGGTAACTGATAAAAGACCTAACCACAGATGGTGTTTCAGTAATTAACCCTTAAGATTATGCTCTAAATTTTTTCAAGAAAATTTTATGATATATCCATATAGTTTAGAATGTATCATACACTCTAGTGATTATGAATTTGACGCTAAAATGTGGTACCATTTGGGAAGAAAAAAAGCGCTTTTAAAAAGTAAGTTGATTTTTGTTAAAAAAAATAATAAGTGGTTTTCAAAGTTACATCTGACATCAAGTTAGTAATTAAATACTTGTTGATAGAGCTCTGACAAAGGGGTTGTTCTAGCTTAACTAAGGTCTCGAGTTCGAGTCTTAGGTATGCAACTGAGATTAAATATTTATTGAGAGAGCTTTGTCGTCCTAACAGGTCGTACTCGGCTCGATCCAGATTAATCAGAACCCAATGTAATTTCGGATACCGAAAGTCTAGACCCAAAAAACAAAAAGTAATATTTTGGCAACAAAAGTGGTTCCAAAGTTTTGTAACTTAGATGATAATAACATCCTAAACCACTACACTAAGATATATCATAAAAAATATCCCAATTTTGTTACACCAAGTATAACCCAATAGAATGAGCCATACCAACCACGTGTTTGAATTCAATGAGACTCTTGATCTTAATAATGTGTGCAAGTTACGGTAGTTTGTAAATAGAGTACACCTTGTCAAAGTCGGTCCTTAGGTCAAGCAACCTATTACGTCCTGGGTAGCAAATTATAAAATAAAAAGAATAGAAATAAAAAATATATATTAATTTTGGATCAATAAATACGTGACTGGTTGAGACCATCTAATTGTCCATCAATATATAATAACAGTAATATAATAAACAATATCCATGGTGGATCTAAGCTAAAAATTAAAACATTCACGATCATAAGTTTGAATTATTACAAAATATCATCCTCATCTTAACATACGTCATCAGAGTTTAGAAATAGAAACAGAAATAGAAACAGTCACAGGCAACATTCCCTTACAAAATTATATTGGATATCACGTGTCCTCAAAATACAAAAGATCTGAAATGATAAAAAGATTGTGTTTTCTCTTCCGCTCTACTCTCCTCAAGTTGCGAAATCGTGGCCTTCATCCTCATGCACCTCCTCGCCTGCGAGTCCTCCTTCTGTAAAATCTAGATGTTTGAATGTCCAGCCACAAAATGCCGTCAGCTTGAATACAAGCTGAGTGAATGCATCTACACACTCACACTGTCTCAAGTTAAACGTTAGCAGGGTTAAAACAATAATTATTCTAAAAACATCATTTCTTCTTATTCTCATTATCCACATATCTCATACAGATCAAAATGTTTATCATCTTAAGATCTTATTAACCCGGGGATCCACATCCCAATCCTCTACATGCGCACAACTATATTTTCATAACCGGACTCAACTTTATATTGGAACTTCGACCCAATCTATCCACTTAAACATCCCTGGACTTGATCCAACATATTCGAACTTGACTTCAATTTAGAATTTTAATCCAATCTTTCCAACTGTTAACACTTTTGAACTCAATCCGGTGTACAAACCGTTGGCTTTTGAATATCGTCGCCCTCCGGCCGATAGATTAACTTTTTCCATCGTCACCCTCTGGCCGAAAATGACATTGTCGCCCCAATGACCTCGTAACCCCCTTCTTATTCATAACAGCCTTGATTAATTTTTCATCGTCGCCCCAATGGCTAAAACTTGACATCATCGTCCCCATGGAAGATTAACCATCCACACGACTACCACTTACAACAACAGTATCGACAAGGTACTTCAGTTGCCATCATCGCTCTAATGGCCTCATTGGTATCCAAAACATCTGACTGCAAACTCATACCATATACGGGACTGACCATTCTAATTCATACATGTAACCGAACTAACCGCTACGATCTATCCGTCTACATAAGCATTCTACGGTCCTTTCAAATATTGACGTCTCGAAAGCACATAATTTATAGGGTATGATACCTAGACATGATCCATTATCTTATAAAAATATCTTAGTTACATAACTCGTAAGCATAACTTACACCAACGTAATAAAAACAAAGGAAAACTATAATCTTCCATACACTGTCAAGCTCGAGTGCTCCGGTCAGCTCAGCTCGAGTGCTCCCCTGCTCAACCGGTCGGGTTGTCTCAAGTGTTCAACATTACAGATTTACTACTCTTGCTTTTAAAAACATTAATATACATGGAAAGGTACAACTATCAATGCTTCAAGTACACATGCAAAAGCTTATACATACTATACAACATGTATTACAACTATTCAAGCCATGAGTACAATAATCAAAGCACACAATACCATAGATTAACATGCATATTAAGTACCAAAACTATGGAAAACAACGAGCCTGAGCGCTCTAGACGCGATCGCTCGCACTTGCTCGAGCGCTCGGGAGACTCATTTTAACAATCATTTTGACAGTTTGTTTGTAAAACAGTTTGGATTTCATTTTAAGCTCCATGCATGTCCTTTTTTACTTCCAAAAACATATTTTCTTATGGTATACAATGAGTAGAAAAACTCACCTTAGATGATGATAGATGATGGAGATGATGATGACAATGATGAATGTATGTGTTGGTCTTCAAGAAACTCCTAGTGCAAGTTCCAAATGTTGATCCTCTTTACTATCTTCTTCTTGATCTTCTTGCACTTTAATCCCAGAGCCTCAATGTAGATGTATGAGTGTCTATATGTGTGCAAGAGTGTATAGATGCGATGGATGAAGCCATGCAAGGTATGTGTATGAATGCACAAGAATTTTAAGAACTCACATACTCTCTCTATATTACTGTATCTTTGTTTTTCCAACGAAAACAAATGAGCATAAATGCAAGGTATTGATAGAGTTTGAAGACCCAGGGGCAAAATAGTCATTTAACATAAATAACAGCTCGAACGCTCGTGATGGCTCGAGTGCTCATGTCTTAACCGCTCGGAAGGACTCGAGCGCTCGAGGATCCTAATTCATAAATCCTTCTAAGGGTTAAAGGTTTCAAAGGTTCAAGAAACAAGAAAGCAATAAGGGTTAAAAACATAATTCAATATATACGAATCAATACTTATAAATACGAATACAGATTATGCAAAATACAACAACTAATTAGGTAAAAATACAAGAAAAGGCTAGTATTACATCTCTCCACCACCCAACAAAAGATTTCCTCCTCGAAATTAGAGCGAAGACGTACTAAATAGCTTTGAGACTTCTCTCACATGGCAAATTCCATCTCCCACGATGCTTCGCGTTCGTCATGATGCTCTCACCAAACTTTCACCAACAGAATCTCCTGGTCTCTTGGTTTCTTGATTTCTCTGTCCAAGATCTGTACCAGTTTCTCGGTGTAGGATCTCTGCTGTCCACTTCGATATCCTTGAAGTCGATCTCATGTGTTGCACAAATTTTCTCCACATACTCATGTGGAACACATTGTGCACTCCATACATTTTCGGTGGTAGTGCTAATCTGTAAGCAACTTTACCCACGCGGTCCAGCATTACTAAAGGTTCAATGTATCAAGGAAAGAGCTTTCTTCTCTATTGTCCAAATCTCACAGCACCTCGTAACAGAGAAACTTTCAGAAGAACATGGTTACCAACACGAAGTTCCAAGTCCTTGCAACGCTTGTTGGCATAACTCTTGTGTCTGCTCTGTGCTGCTTTCATATTCTTTTTCACAACTTGAACCTCCTCGTTGACTTCCTGAGCAAGGTCAAGTCCAAGGATTCTTTATCTTCGATCTTCGCTTGATGTACTGATGATTTCTTCTGTATAGAACTTCGAATGATGTCATGCTTATACTTAACACCGTTGTATTAGGTGATCGTCGATCAGCGTTACTTGAGTTCCCAAGTGCTTCTGCTCTTACTCTGCCATGAGCCTTCGTAGTTGATGACGTAAGCTTCTCTATGTGCTCTCCCATTGCTAAATCTACATATTTAAGTTGGTCATTATTAATTTTTCACAAGTTCTGAGGATATTATGTTAATTATCCTTCCTGCCCAACTCTTGATTAGTTGGGATGATTCGGGCGTTATAGAAGTTGAGAAGATCCTCACATGTCTCATACACATCTCGAAACATCATATGTCACGTCTACTCTAATCTTACTATCCTCCATTTCCAGGTCTCGGGTTATGAGTCCACTCAACTAACATGTGGTTAAGTGCATCGAGGAAATCCTATTATTAATCTCTTTTGTATTCTTAAGTTATTGCTAACTATACTAAGAGTAGACGAGTAGTCTTGTAATAGTTGACAAATTTTTTGAGGTAGATCTTGAAGATAGAAGAAAATACAAAAACTGATCAAACATCGTAAGTTTCTCAGGGTAAGAAATACGAATTAATTATTTCATGAGTGAAATAATCCAAGTGAGGCCTTACTGATAAAAGAATGAAGTACAAGAAGAAATAAAGAAATAATAGAAGTCAATATTTACTTATAGAGTGTATAATGTGTTTGAGTTCCTGGTGTGAACAAGGACGAAGAACTCATTTAGAATCACTTCAAAGATAATGAACATTCAAGAATTTGTTCAATGAATAGTAAGTCCAAAAGAATAACTTACAGTACTTAGCAATCAAACTCAATTCCAAATGGATTCATCACAAATTAGGATGATCAAGTATATACTCAAAAATAAAGACTGGAAGGATTATCCAAAGTTCGAAGGAAACTAAACTTTTCATGAGAGATGGTATTACAATTACCATTAGCGGTAACATGGAACGCTTTACTAAATACAGAAATGCATTCTTTACAAGAAATGCATAAGAGAAGGCATAGATTTTCTCGTAAAGAGTAGAATTAGGATAAGGGATGCGATTACTCAATACGGTCCTTATCCACGATTTCCATGGTAAGGTTCGCTCCTACCTTATCGTTTGCAGCGACTCATTACTGACTCTATTTCTAACGGATCTACCTACGGGTGCTAGACAATCTACGTATGGTTTACAAAATATACCACCTTGAATCAGCTGACTTAACATTAGTACTAACTCATGAATCTAAATCAAAGGTTCAAAAGTTTGATGTATCCTAGAATTAATCCTAGTACATTTACTAATTCTAGGATTAGAGGGCACTTCTAAAGATGATACTACTCTAAGGGTTGTCTCAAGTATTCAAGGTGCTAAACACAGATTACACAAAATCTAAATAATAATAAAATAATGGAATGCCCTAACATCGAATAAAGTTCTAACTTAACGGTAAGATGACGCGATGTACCTCCTAGATTATGTTGCTCTCCCGCGTCAAAGCCAGCTTCTTCTGGAATGATAGCATTAAGTTGAGCTTGTTCGGACTGAGTCTGATTAGTCACTCCATATTACCCTCCACATGGCGCTTGGCAATCTTTGCTCATGTGTCCAACCTTGCCACAGTTGTAGCAAACCACAGTAGCTCAGTTGTTCCTTTTCAGGAGTCTATAGTCTTTAGCGATATGCCTAGGAATTCTGCATCAAAATAGGCTCTATTGTTATTCCCTACTACGTTATTCTCTCCTGGAGGAGTAGCTGGTTGAAGACGGGGCACAACTGGTTGGGTCTTCCTTTCTCCATTCCAAGTCCTCTTGTTCCCTTAGGGACGAACTGGGGCTCTTTGTCCATTACTGCTACTCTGAGGGGGTTAGGTCTTTGGCTTCTTAAGGCCTTGACAACCATCCTTTTCTAGTATGGATGCGAGTGGGACCAATGCCTCAAAGCTCTGGTTGAGGTGTCCCAAGGTCAGGTGCCGGAGATGAGGGTTGAGTCCTCGGTGATACTTCTTAATTTTCTTCTGAGGGGTGTCCACTTGATGTTGGGCAAAACGAGATAGCCTCTTAAACTGGGTGGTGTACTCCTTACCTTCATAATGCCTCAGGTTAAATCCATGAATTTTCTTTCTCTCTGATCCTTTTTCTCCTCCAAAAAGTACTTTTCTGAGAATCTTTCTCGAAAAGCTGACCAAGTCATCCTCTCGGTTGCCACTTCTCCGATAGCGGCCTTCTCTGATTCCCACTAGTCATCTGCAGCACAGGTGAGCTGGAAGGTAGGTAGACAACACTTCTACTTGTCATCGCATCTCATCCTCTCTAATAAATGATCCTTATTGCATAACCACTTCTCCGCTTGCCACGCTTCAGCCATTCCATCAAATGTGTAGGCGCGAAGGGCTCAGAATCTCATGAGTATCTTGTCACCAGTGAGTGGCGGCGGTGATGTTGCCTGGTAACTAGCACGATTGTTGTTGCAGTTGCCACGGGGCTCGTCGCCAATATGCTCCAAGCGTTGAAAAAAAGCTTCAAATGTTCCTGTAGGATCCATTTTATTAGGGACTGGGCCCTCTCTTATCGGTTCCTCGCATTCCTGGTTCCATCATCCATGAAAACCTACACGACCGTCTCAGCGTTACTTACCAACTCTCGAAGCAACATACAATATATATACAAACAAGATAAAGAATCGAACATCTGAAGCAATAAACATATATAGCAGTTAAAAGTAAATACTCCAACGATATTAAGCAAAAGTCATACTACTATATTCATATATTAAGTACAATTATCACTCAGAGAATGTTATACAGCTTGCTCTTGTATCTTCTATCAGCACAACATTGTGTTGATGCTTTTCAGCTACACCCAGGATGATTTCTAGATCCACGTCTACTCGTCCAAGCAAGGTGTCCTAGTGTCAATTCCAATGCTAGGGACCTTAAGGTTCACGACTTATGTGAGGGATAATCAGTGAGCATATCTAAACCTAGAATCTGATACCAAAAATCTCTGTCATGCCTCAGAGTAGCAAAATAAGGAAAAATAAATTTCCAATTTATGACCCATAGATACGTGATTGGTTGAGATTACCTGATTGTCCAACAATATATAACAACAGTAATATAATAAACAATATCCATGGTGGGTCTAAGCATAAAATTAAAACATTCACGGTCATAAGTTTGAATTATTACAAAATATCATCCTCATCTTAACAGATGTCATCATAGTTTTGAAATAGAAATAAAAATAGAAATAGTCATAGGTAACATTGCCTTACAAAATGATAATGGACATCATGTGTCCTAAAAATACAAAAGATCTGAAATAATAAAAAGACTAGGCCTTCTCTTCCGCTCTACTCTCCTTAGCTTGCAAAACCATGGCCTTCATCCTCGTGCACCTCCTCGCCTGCAAGTCCTACTTCTGTAAATCTGGATGTTTGATTGTTCAGGCATAAAACATCGTCAGCTTGAATACAAGCCGAGTGAATGCCTCTACACATTCACACAGTCTCAAGTAAAATGTTAGCATGAGTTAAAATAATAATTATTCAGAAAACATCATTTATTTCTTATTCTCATTATCCACGTATCTCATATAGATCGACATGCTTATCATTTCAAGGTCTTATTAACCAGGGGACCCATATCCCAATCCTCTACATATGCACAACGATATCTTCATAACCGGACTCAACTTTACTTTGGACCTTCGGCCCAATCTATCCACATAAACATCCCTAGACTTGATCCAACATACTCGAACTTAACTTCACTTTGGACTTTTGGTCTAGCCTTTCCAACTCTAATACTTTTAAACTCAATCTGGTGTATACACCGTTGGCTTTTGAATATTGCCGCCCTCTAGCTGATAGGTTAACTTTTTCCATCATCACCCTCTAGCCAAAAATGACATCGTCGACATATTTGCCTCGTACCCCTTCTTATTCATAACAACCTTGGTTAATTTGTCATCGTTGCCCCCATGGCCGATTAACCATCCACCTGACTACCGCTTACAACAACTATGCCAACAAGGTACTTTACTTACCATCATCGCCCTAATGGCCTCATTGGCATCCAAAACATCTGACTTCAAACTCATACCACATACATGACTAACCATTCTAACTTATACGTGTAACCAAACTAACCGCTATGATCTATCTGGCTATATAAGCATTCTACAGTCCTTCCATTTACTAATGTCTCAAAAGTAAATAATTTCTAGGGAACGACATGTAGACATGATCCATTATCTTATAGAATATCTCAGTTACATAACTCGTAAGCATAACTTACACCAACATAATAAAATCAAAGGAAAACGATAACTTCCATACACTATTAAGCTCGAGCGCTCCCCTACTCGACCGCTCGGGTTGTCTCAAGCACTCAACCTTAACATATTTACTACTCTTGCTTTAAAAACATCAATATACATGGAAAGGTACATCTATCTATGCTTCAAGTACACATGTAAAAGCTTATACATACTATACAACACACATTATAACTATTCAAGCCACGGGTACAATCATCAAAGCACACAGTACTACATATTAACATACAAAGTACCAAAACTATGGAAAATACCAAGTCCGAGCACTTACGCTAGGTCGAGCGCTCCAGACGCAACTGCTTGCACTTGCTCGAGCTCTCGGAAGACTCGTTTCAGCAATCAATTTGATAGTTTGTTTGTAAAATAGTTTGGATTTCATTTTGAGCTCCATGTATGTCCAATTTTTACTTCCAAAAACATATTTTCTTATGGTATACAATGAGTAGAAACACTCACCTTGAGTTAGATGATGATAGATGATGCAGATGATGATAAAAATGATGAATGTATGTGTTGATCTTCAAAAAACTCCTAGTGCAAGCTCCAAATGTTGATCCTCTTCTATAACTTCTTCTTGATCTTCTTGCACTTCAATCCCAGAACCTCAAATGTAGATGTATAAGTGTCTATATGTGTGCACAAGTGTATGGATATGATGGATGAAGCCATGCAAGGTGTGAATATGTATGAATGCGCAAGAATTTCAAGAACATACATACTCTCTCTATATGAACCCTCTATGTATATTTATTTTTCCAATGAAAATTAATGAGCATAAAGACAAGGTATTTATAGATTTTGAAGACCCAGGGGCAAAATTGTCATTTCACATAAATAACAGCTCGAGTGCTCGCAATGGCTTGAGCGCTCAAGTCTTGACTGCTGGAAAGGACTTGAGCGCTCGGGACTCCTAATTCACAAATCCTTCTAAGGGTTAAAGGGTTCAAAGGTTCAAGAAACAAGAAGGCCATAAGGGTTAAGAACATAATTCAATATATACGAATCAATACTTATAAATACGAATACAGATTACGCAAAATACAACAGCTAATTATGTAAAATTACAAGAAAAGACCAATGTTACACAACCCAAGCGGTGGCTTTAGGACCCTTCCAATACGACCCCATTTTTACTACTAGGCTACTCTCTATATATATATACAAGTAATCAGGGGCGGAGCCGGGATTTCAACTCAGCTGGGGCACACACTTACATGAGTTTGGGGGCAGCGCCCCCAAGCCTTTTTTCCCATGGTAGAAAAACTATAATTTTGGATACTTAGCATTTAAAATTTGTGTGGTCGTCCCCTGGATTTGACATATAATATGTTAGGTTAAAGTATGATTATTCAAATAGAAATTAATATCTCCACAACTCTTTTGAAAGAAAGTGCTTTCATATGCTTAATTTCTTTTTTTGTTTCTCCGCTAATTTCACATACAAAATAAAGAACCCCTAATTTGTTAAAATGGATATCTATAAGGCTTTAAACAATGATACTAATCGAGTAAATAAGTTGTTTATTAGGGTAAAAATTATTAAAATTTAAAGGACCAAAATGAGAATTATGAGTTTAAAAGGGATAAATTAAAAAAAAATTAAGAGGGGCACAAATGCATAGAATCTAAAATAAACATAGGGTAAAAAACTAATTATCAAAACTTGGGGGGTGCTCCCTTTTATCCTCATGTGACTGCACCCTTGCAAGTAATTGCCCATGCCAATAAAAAAGAAAGATGTTACGGTAATTGAATAATTTGAGTGTCTTCGGCTCTAATATCCAAACAACCCTTGAGCCAAAAAAAAATTATTTTTTATTTTTTGAAAAGACCAAAAATTTATTTTTCAAAGAGGATATGTAGATAAGTCCAATAATTAAATCAATTAGGACCATTAGATTAAAGACTTGGGCTGGATTTGTTTGGATTGGGCTGAGTTTGTTTGGGTTGGATTTGTTTGGGCCATTGGAGAAAGAGATAGGAAAGCCTTGAGTGATTGTCAACCGTTGAATTAAGATCCAATGACTGAAAATGTCTCCCCATAAAGGCATTCCTCCTTTATTAGATATAATATATATATATATATATATAGGTCATGTATGGTTATAAAAATAATAATAATTGAATAAACAATCACTAATTGTAATACTATCGTTTCCAAATTTTATTTTAAAAGTAATTCTCAAATGATGTGCCTTTAAGATTCTATGCAATGCAATGAGACTAAATGAATTTTTATTAGTTGTTTTAAGTGACCATGTCATTTTGATAATCACTTTTGGGATATAAATTTGGGAATCATAGCTTTATTCGGACAATAATAAAAAAGAAGTAATGCTGCTATCAAAAAAAAAAAAGGAGTAATGCGAAATTTAAAACTTGAATTTGATTCCCAAATGCTTTGACAGTTGTACCATATTTAATTACAGTGGAGACTATTGAATTTTCATTAGAGTTGTTTTAGGTGGTACAAATTATAGAATATTTGGGATTCAAATTTTGAGAATCATAATATTATTCAATAAAAGGGAATTAGCATTTAGTCCTCGCCACCCGTCTAAAGTGGATAAAGTCCAACATTTTAAACTTGATATAACAATTGGTCCCAGCGTGCATATTGTTAGGAGTAATGCTATGCTTTCCTACTACACAATATTGGCCGAATTGTCACTCTTAATTCGCGTCCTTTGTCACCGTTATGAACAGTGACAATTATGTTTGTTACTATATTGAACACTGACAAATTTAGTCACGGTTTGGAGCAGTGACAAAAAATTATGTTGTCAATGTTTTGAACGATAAAAAATTGGTCATTGTTATAAGCAGTGACAAATAATGTTCTAAGGAGTGAAAAATAAAAGTGACAAAATTTTAATGATTCAAACCCTAATCTACTTACTCTCTCTCTCACACCCCAAATTTATTTCACTCAACTCTCTGTCACTCTCTCTCTATCAAGACAGCCCGCCGAAACCACTATCCCCTCCTCTCTCCTCGGCCCTACATGGCACTAGTCCTATCTCTCTCTCTCTCTCTCTCTCTCAACTCTCTGTCACACATTCTCTCTCATTCTAGCTCAACATTGAAGAAGACCAGGCTCCACGAGGATGGCAAAGGTGTCCCTCCACCACTCTTCGTGATTGTCTCCTTGTTCTAGAGATCCCCATGTCATCAGGATCTGCTCTGCTCAGATTCCTTGTTCTTCTTAGGTACATATGTATATATGTGTGTGTGTGTGTGTGTTTGCATATATATATATATATATATTTAGCCCTAGTTCTCCCTCTCTCTCCTTCTCTTTCTCTATATATATGTGTGTATGTGTGTGTGTGTGCATTTAGTTGGGCCATTTCAACATCATTCAATTAAAATTCAGTGGGCCCACTGCCATATCATTTGGGATAGAAATTTTGATCCTTCTACCCAAATTTTGGCCCACCACCAACCCCTCTCTTCTACAACTGTGTTGCCTTCCATGGGTTAGCTTTTGCTACCAAGGAAGCGTTTCTAGCAACTTTGGTTGCCCCATTTGGTGAAGTTTCTTCACATGTTTGGGCTTGTCTCTCTGACATCCTCTTTCTTTGGGTGATCTCTTTACAAGGACGAAGTTATCTTGGGTTCCGGATATCTTCTTGTGGCATTCCTTGCGGCGCGGTGGTGGTTTTCTTGTGCAGCTAGTGGAGTATTTTCTTGGGTCTCTTATGCATCCCAATCTATTGTTCCTTTTGTTGTTGTAAGTGCCTTTTTTATTTTTGTTTGTTGTTTGTGTTGATTTCTCTGTAATGTTTGGTTAATTTTAATGAATCTTTGATTGAGCAAAAATAAAAAGAAGGTAGAATTAGCAAAGCATTTAGAAAATTTGGAATTCAAATTTTAAAAGCATAGCATTATTCTTATAAATATAATCATGACTTCACTTGCAATAGTAGATAAATGTCCAATTCCCCACTACCAAACAAAAAAAAAATCCTAATTGTTATTTTAAAATATATTATATATATACAATATACTAATCTTGGGACCAAAGGGCTCTCCTCAGCACCTAGGTGACGCCTTTAAATGAAAGATAAATTACTATGTGGAAATTTAAAGTTAACCCTGCAGTGAATATAAACATGAAATGTGTCCCCTCTCTCTAGGGCTTTTTCCTATGTGTCTATGTGTGTGTTTTCTTGTGTGTGATTGTTTTTTTTTTATAAAAAAAATTGCACAACGTGCCTCTTTCTCTCCCTCTCGAGAATTTGCCTCTTCCTTTCTCGAAATGGACATATGTGACCCTCTGTGTTCTTTGAATATTGAAACGCCTCTATGTCTCTCTCTCAATCTCTCATATTTTGCTCCACATTGTCCCCCTACCACTACCAACATCAACACCAGTCAATACAACTATCGCATCTGCACAATCACGCGTTCCAACATGCAGGCATTTTGATAGATTACAGTTCAAGTTGTTCAACTATTGCATCTGCACAATCAGTCGCATGACTTGCACTGATAAGGAGCTCTTGGCCGTGAACTTGGGGTGAGTTTCTGTCTCTTATCTATTTATTCTTCACTGATATTATGATCCAGTAGTAATGAAATCGAACTGTTCAACTATTCAAGACTCACTTTTTACTTCGGTCAATTACTCAATTAATGTGATAACCTATCATTTTATTTTGTTGTTGGTGAACACATAGATTGGTGACTCTAAGCGGATCCTTGAATTCAGTGGTGACTCTTGTCTTGTGGTGCCCATACGAAGAGAGTTGGTGATTACTGATTATCTATCTCACAATTTAGCAATGTTGTTACTTCTTTGCGGGAAGATATTCTGTGGCTTGATAACTTTCCAACTGTGAGGGTTCTTGACAGAGCCAATTGTGATATGGCTACTTATGTGCCTTGGTTGGTTATCAATATATCTTTCTATATGGATTGATATACTTATGTATGGAAAATTTCTAACTATTGAAGCAATTTGTTGTTTAATGGGCTTTTGAGCTATATATAGCATAAAATATATGCATATGTATGATGGTTTGATTGGTTTCCTATTTGTAATGTTTCAAACAGGAAATTGCGCTATATAACATAGAAAATATGTCTATTTGATGTTTTCTATTTCATCCTTTTACATCATATGTGAATATTAATTTAATTATTTTGGTCTCTGGTTTCGAACAGGTACTCTGTTTTGGTGTTGTTAAGGCACATGTCTTTTCTGTTGGCAGGGTTCTCTCTCGAGGTATTTGGGTATTCGTATTTGGTACAGTATATTTGTTCTTACATTCTTTTGTATTGCCCAAGTAATCATCATTGGTTTTACCTAAATTGATTAATGGGCTTGGGATTCATCTTTGTAGTGATATAATCATGTGCTATTGGATTTTTTCTTTTGATTTGATACATCTTGGAAAAATGGAAAAAATAAATTGCTTGCTCCGTTTGTGGTTGTGTGCCGCTTATTCCTATCATTGCCGATGCCGGTAATTTGCAAGATTTTGTTTTTGTTCATTTTATTCTAAAATATGTTTGCTTCCTTGACATTGGAGATTTAATCAGTAAAAAAAAATTATCAAACAATGGTCAACCGTTGGGGTCTAGACTAAGCTATGAAACTTGATCTCTTTTGAAACAGTGGTCAAACGAGTAAATATTGTGCACTTTATTTGACCATTGGGGTCTAGACTAAGCTATGAAACTTGATCTCTTTTGTTCTCACAAACAATGGTCAACCGTCTAACAAAAAATTAAGGTAGTGACTTTATACAGTTGGTCTATTGAATAACCACTTGTGTGATTTTTTGTGTAAGGGGTTCATGTATTTCTCATTTGGGAACTTGCCTAGGAAGAGTAAGTCTGCCTCGCTATATTAATGCAACCTTCAATTTAGTTTGGACCATAGTTGATTCATTTATTGTTGTTAATCTGGGAGGCAACCTGGATTTTTGATTTGTCACTGTTTTAAACAAGAATGCTGAGAAAGAATGAAACTGATATTTGCATATTCTATGATATTGTATGTTCATTTCTCATAATTTGTGCAGGATATTAAATTTCAATTGTGGATTTTGATATTAGACCGACCATCATAATAGCATTGCAGCCAACTATAGAAAAATGGAACGAACTCCTCTGGTCAATGAAACTCCATTTGAGGTCAGGGATGATAAGAATAGTAGAGGACTACACATGACAAATGTTCACTTTGCTACCTCCATTTTGTTAAGTAATTTTGGTATCTATCGTAAAAAGTATGTAGGTTATTATTTCAAATCATAGGTGTTCCATGATTATTGTATCTTCCCTCCTATGGAAATTTCTTCTTTGTGTTCGTTCTTTAATCAAATATTCCCCTTAAATTGTAAGCACACTTTAATATTACCTTTGGAATCTTTGAGCATAGCTTAAGTCCTTATGCTTAAAGAAAACGTCAATTAACTCGAACCTCTTTATATCTTATGTAACTATGTTTGAAGCCTCATTACCCATCCTCCCTCTCAAAACATAGCCCCCAAAGAGGCCCAGAAAAGCTCAAAAACCCAGCAGAAACCAAACAAGCCTTAAGCTATCTAGGCATAATCTGAAAAGCCAGCCAAACAAGACCCAAATCACACCCTTCACTCTCACCGTCGGTCCGCCGCTACCATAGGCTTCTCGCCACCAAGACGAAGCCAACGCCACCGCCCATGTCAGCAAATCACACACACAGTGGGCCCATGAGCTACTCAAATTCCTCAAGCTCCATTACTGGCTTCTGTCTCCCTCCAACTGCCAACCCAGCCATAGTTGTCGGCGACCACCACCATTAGCCATATCGTCTAGCTGTGACGATCCAGACGCCGGAGGTTCTACCTCTGACAGTAACCGGAACAGCCACCGTGGGACTCACACGCCACTGATGCATCGTATCGTGCCCACACGCGGCCAGCACAGTCAACACTAACTCAACAGTTAACCAGCGAATTAGATACTGCTATGTGGCGACGACTAGCCCGGCTAGCAGGTCACGTCATGGTTGACCAACCAATCAGAGACTGCCATATGGCACTAACTGCCACATCATCTGCCATGTGGACTGCACATCATCTGCCATGTTAGTGCTGAGCCAGCGTTAACAAACCAATCAAGAACTACCACATGGCACTGACTGTTATGTCATCATTCCATGTTGCATGACACGAGTACTGCTACATCAACACACAGTCAGCTTTGAATGACCAATTACAGCTCACCACTTAGCCTTTGACTGTATAGTCAGCTGTACAGTCAATATACCCAATTAGTGCACAATCAGTACTAATTGGCTTTGACTAGCCATTCACAGCGTGCCACATGACGTTGACCATCTAGTCAGCTGCTGACATGGCATCTCTGAGGCCCAATTTTAGTTTTTACCAGTTTTTCGCCACTGCGGGTCTATTTTCGACAACGGACACTCGTTCCTAGCTAATTTTGTCATTCTAGACGTACTAGTGAACTCAAATTTGGCCAAATCCAACTTTTAAGGCCTGTTTGGGATTTTATATGTCCTTTTTAGGTTATCCCGACTAGTTTTCAACCTCCACGGGTCCCGCCTAGCTCAACATGGGCCCACTCTAAGCCAACTCATAGTCTTTTTTACTAAATTGGTCGTTCTAGACGAGCCGGTGAGCTCAGTATAGCAAGAAACCAACTTTTCGGTGCTTTTCTTCTTTCTATAAGGAGATTTCTAGCTCTCTCGGCCAGTTCTGACACTACTATGTCCCACTCAGTAGGTCGGATCCATTTTGGCCCGACTTATAGGCTTTACAACTTTTCTAGCCTCTCTGAACCCAACCATATTGTCCGTTCAAGTCGATTTCGTGTCGAAATTGGACTTGGGCCTTCCTCGCTCATTTCCATGATGTTTCTCAATTAAGATTCTTTCGAACTCAGAATTCTTTCATTCATTCTCAACAAACACTAACTGGGCTCCAATAGCCACCTCTACACTCAGAACTCAAAGGTAACGTCTTCAACTCATAGTTTTGGTGGTATGGTCTCTCTATAAATCCACCTGGTCAGTCTATCCGCCTTTACTACTTTACTTTTATTCTTGGTGGTGCAGCCTCCCTATAAATCCACCTGGTCGGTCTATCCGCCTTTACTGCTTTCCACCATCGTGAATTGGCTTTGTCCGAGATCACTTGGTTTTTTGGTCAGCCGGACTAGAACTGTTAGATTTATTTTACGTCTTTACAGTTGTCCCTAACTTTATTAACTCGTTACTTTACTAACTCGTGACTTTACTAACTCATGTTACGTTACTAACTCCAAACTGAACTTTACTCGTTACTTTCACGAACACTTTCTCTTTCCAATTACTTGGGCACCGACCTATATTTCCGGTAAAACTTTTTTAAACCACTGGGCACCGACCTTTACTTCTGGTACGTTTTTCAACTACTGGGCGCCAACCCTTACTTCCTGTAAACTTCCAAACAACTGGGCATAGACCCATACTTCCAGTAAACGTTTCAAACTACGCGGGCACTGACCCTTACTCCCGGCACTTTTTAAACTGCTGGGCACCGACCCTTACTTCTGGCACAAAAACAAAAAGACAAAAAAAAAACCATAAAATAAAATATAAAAATATATGCTTTTTCACTTATCCCGAAAGGGTCTTTTCCGTCAAATTAACTGATAGCTTGACGAAAGGAAATTCGGGCCCAATATTCACTCATCGCAAGGTCGATCTACTTCGACTTTTACTCAAAATATTTTTTTTTAAAACTTATGACTCTTTCAAAGGTTAAAGCCTAGGACTACACCATATAGGTTAAAGCTCCTAGCTATACTGACTTTACTCAAAACACCATTTGACCTACTTTTCAAAATACTTGTACACACTCACACTTATACGAAGCACAGAACTATATGACTTGATTCTCGAGTCGAGATACGTATGCAACAATTACTAGTGTGCGACCATCACCATTCTTTACTTATAATTCCTCACATTCTAAATATCTTTTACTGATCTCGAGTCGAGATACGGATATCCTGTATATTCTCATGTTATGTTAGCTTCTACTTATTCCCCCATCATCGTGAAAACCACTAAAATCGGCAACCGCGTGTCATGGATGCTTGAGTCCATTTCTTGTACACTCTCTTATTTCAATACCTTTCACTTATCTCGAGTCGAGATACATATATCCTGTATATTCTCACATTTTATTATCTCTTACTTATGCCCCATTACTATGAAATCACTAAAATCGGCAACCATGTCACGGATGCTTGAGGGTGTCTAACACATTCCCTCAACATAATCGAGTCCTTGAACCTATTTCAAAAACTCTGGTTATTTGCATGACTATTTAGAGTCACACTTTTAAAAGGGCCCCACTTTTCTCAAAACTATTTTCAAAGGGCAAAGATAATTACTTTAATCGTCTTTGTAGGGATCCTAACTCCTGTTAACGTTAGGTGGCGACTCTGAAACTTTTACTTGCCCTGCTCCCACTTCCACGTACTTTCACACCTCTTTACGCATTTCGACATAAATGGTCGCGATCCTCGAAGGGACAGCCTCCCACTTTCAGGACTGGCGCTACAAGTACTTAATATCTTTTTAAGTTTATATTTGTCAAACTTTATATAATTCTAATTCCATTGCCTCAATTTAGTGCATCAAAAGTGACCTTACCAGTTACCCAGTGTTAAGATCGAATAGTCTTAATTGTTATGGAATTCACGTACATGCACATATTGTAACAAAATTAACGTTTGCTTATTTGGGAATAAAATAATTTCCATTAACAAACATAGGGTGAAGAGAAATTAACATTTACTTATTTGGGTATAAAATAATTTTCATTAAATAGACATAGGGTGAAGAGGTAATAGATGAAAACAATTCGAGAATTCTATGATATGAACTAGTGGTTTGGCATACAAACATATTTTGAGAGTTGGGTATAATTTTTCGAGTTACTCTTTTGGGTACAAAAGAATTACTCACAAAAAATAATGTGTATATCTCTCTTTTTAGTGGATTTCATAGTGTCAGTGAACCCTACAGTTTCAGTAGATCCCATCAGGAGAGAGATAGACACAAACTCTTTATATGTAATTCTTTTGTGCAATTCTTTTGTGTTCATAGAGCTACTCTAATTTTTTAGATCTACACAAAATAAATTGCTGTAGGTACAATGTTTTGTAACTTGTGTACGACTTTTGTGATCTTAGAACCACTTTACACATGACTTTCTCTCAGTCACAAAATTAGTCATATAATACGACCAGACCATTTAGTTTGTATAATAAAATTCTCCTCAAGGTAGTTGTGATGATAAAGGGTCCAATATTCTTTCAAGGTCAAAATCAGCCGAGGCAACTGCTTAACATGTTGGAAGTGTTAAACTTGTAATTTTCTTTCTTGGTTTTCTCTGTGAAGTGTGAGGATTTGTTTTATTTTTGGAATTTTTGAAAATTAAGGTTCTGTATATTCCATTGAGCCATGAGTCCACAATAAGCAATGCTATAAGTTTTAAATTTGAGAAAATTTAAATGTTTTGGGAGTGGCACCAAATGCAAACTATTTTACAACTGTCAAAGCATTTAGATACCAAATTTGAAATTCAAATTTAGAATCCATAACATATATTACTCGTCCACAATTGCTTGCATTAGAGCCCAAGTCTTCTACATCCTCAGGAATGAGTTTTGAAAAATAGGATTTGGGCTGCAATTGTAGTGTTGGAAATATTTCATCTTATACAAAATTGTTGGAAATATTTCATTGATATAGTTGGAAACAGAAACAGATTCTGAATATAACTAATGGAAATAGTTAAATTACACTTTGACAGAAACAGAAAATAAACAGGAAAATCAAACCGAGGCTTGTGAATTTTTTTTTTTTTTTTATTCACAGTTTCCTTAAAACAGATTCGCCGCCCTCACCGGATGTGCTTGAGGAAATCGTCGGCGTCTGTCTCCCAGGATACAGCGGCTTCTAGCAGTGGTACTTGCACAACGTACAACTGCTCCGGCGAACTAACTATATTCTGTGACTCTCTCTCTGAAACTGGGACTAGAAGGAAGAACACTTTGAAGAACAGTATTTTTCTGAACTGTGTTGGAATGTTCAAGATGTGTATAGACTGTTGGATAGTTAGAATATATTTGTGTCTTCATCATTTCAGAAATTCCAAAGGTTGTAACTACAACCTTTTGGGGTTCTGTAACTCTTCCAGAAATCCCAAAGGTTTCTGCAATGTAAAACATGTGCAGAAATACAAAGGGTCTCTCATTACACATTGGAAAAAACTAAACTTGAGGGGTCAAAAAAGAAATATTCTGTGCGGGCCGCACCCGCACCCACGACCCGACCCGGCTCGGCCGGTCGGACGGCGGCGGTGGCGCGCGCGCGCGTGTGTGCGCGTGTGTGGAGTAAACTCAAAGGGCCTTAGGTCCTCCCCCTTCCACAAAACTGGGTACTCCTTGGGGCCCAAACCCAAAACATGAAGTAGCCTTATAAATACATTAGAGGCTACTTCTAGTTTTCCTATGTGGGACAAGGCAAGTTGTGAATCTCTTTCATTTCAACAACTCCTTGTATGGGGCAACCTTTAACCATTAATTTCTCATTCACCCATCAATAGTTTTGGACATGTGAATATCCAAATTTCATCTCCTCATGGAGGAGAACACAAATCCACGAGGACCCCACTTAAACTCTAAGTGGGTCCCACTTTTATTAACCCTTAAACATGGCCAAATACACATATTTATCCAACAATCCCCCACATGAATGAAATTAACCAAAATGATGTGAGACAGTGACTCGACAAGAGAGAGAGAGCACAGCGGATCACTTCTGCAAAGGATAGGTAGCTTTTGGCTTTGAACCTTCCCTTGTGACAATCTATCAGATTTACTGACTGACCAGTGAACATATAGTCTTGAACTGATTGCCATTAGTGTAAACAACCGACAGACCTCACACAGGAGCTTTCCAAACATAGTTTAGTTCTTACACTTGTGTTCATTTTGGCCTTGAACACTCGCCTGGTTCAGTGAATGTTTATCAAAGAATTTTGCCTTTCTCAAATTCTTTTAGAAGCGGCCCCACTTCACATTCACATAGGTGACTATTTAGAGTATCCTGCTATACTCCGCTTGGTTACCAACACACATAGTCATTAAAAGCTAAGCTTACCCTTACACCATGCAGGTATCACTGTTGAATCATAGAAATGGGTAGAAGAACAATTCTTCTCAGTGATTCTCTTAAGGTACATGAAATTAGGTTGTCCCTTTGAACCTAGATCTTGGGATCTCCAGTCAACTAGGTTGGGTTTCCATTCCATTCCCTTGTAACGTCATAGGCTTTAGTCCCATTCCTCTAGATGATTTATTAACTAACTCTCGATTTAACCCTTTGGTTAGCGGATCCGCAATATTGTCCTTTGACTTTACATAGTCAATTGTGACAATCCCACTTGAGAGTAGTTGTTTAATGGTATTGTGTCTACGACGAATATGTCTAGACTTACCATTATACATATTACTTTGTGCCCTTCCAATAGCAGATTGGCTATCACAGTGTATGCAAATAGCTGGCACAGGTTTTGACCATCTAGGAATATCTTCTACAAAATGGCGAAGCCATTCAGCCTCTTCAGCTGCCTTGTCTAGCGCAATGAATTCAGATTCCATTGTCGATCTAGCAATACAAGTTTGTTTTGAAGATTTCCATGATACAGCTGCACCACCAAGTGTGAAAACATATCCACTTGTAGATTTTGAATCTTTCATATCGGATATCCAGTTTGCATCACTGTATCCTTCCAATACAGCTGGATATCTCATGTAGTGCAATCCCTGATCACGTGTATATCGTAAGTACCGCAGTACCCTTACTATCCCTTTCCAGTGTTCAGTACTAGGATTACTAGTATATCTACTTAGTCTACTAACAGAATAAGCAATGTCAGGCCTTGTACAACTCATTAGGTACATCAAACTTCCTATCACTTGAGAATATTCTAGTTGAGAAACACTCTCACCAGTATTCTTAGATAGGTGTAGACTTAAGTCCACAGGCGTCCTGGCTATACTAGTATCAGACTTGTTGAACTTCTCTAGGATCTTGTCTACATAATGTGACTGTGACAGAACAAGTCCATTAGTATTCCTAGAGATCTTGATGCCCAATATAACATCAGCAAGTCCTATATCTTTCATGTCAAATTTAGAATTCAACATTTTCTTAGTGGATTTAATGATCTTATCATTACTACCCACTATGAGCATGTCATCCACATAAAGACATAAGATGACATAGCCTTCAATTGTGTCTTTGACATAAACACATTTATAACACTCATTGATTTTAAACCCACTAGAGAGTATAGCTTGATCAAATTTTTCATGCCATTATTTTGGAGGTTGCTTTAAGCCATACAATGATTTGACAAGCTTACACACTTTATTTTCTTGCCCTGGAGCAGAAAATCCTTCAGGTTGTTCCATGTAGATTTCTTCATTCAAATCTCCATTAAGGAATGCAGTCTTAACATCCATTTGATGTATTTCGAGACCTCGCAACGCTGCGATCGCAATAATCATACGAATGGATGTTATTCTCGTAACCGGAGAATACGTATCAAAGTAGTCTAGACCCTCCTTTTGTCTATACCCTTTGATGACAAGCCTTGCTTTATACTTATCAATAGTACCATCCGTCTTCAATTTCTTTTTAAAAATCCATTTGTAGCCCAATGGCTTACAACCAGGAGGGAGATCTACCAGTTCCCAAGTATGGTTTTGTAGGATAGAATCAATTTCACTCTTGATTGCTTCTTTCCATAATGGACCATCTGGTGATCTAATAGCTTCATTATAGTTTTGGGGCTCACTTTCTATAACATAAGTTAGAAAGTCTGGACCAAAAGATTTTGAGGTTCTAGCTCGTTTCCCACGTCTAGGCTCAATATCTACATTTTCTTCTTGAGTTTTACTAGTTTCCCCAACAGTCTCAAATGTGCGTTTTTTAGAACTATATTCCTCTTTACAAGGAAATATATTCTCAAAGAAAGACGCATTTCTAGACTCCATAATCGTGTTCTTGTGTATATCTGGGTTTTCAGATTTATGTACAAGAAACCGATACGCACTACTATTATGTGCATAGCCAATAAATAAACAATCAACAGTTTTTGGACCTATCCTTTCTTTCTTAGGAGTAGGTACAAGAACTTTTGCAAGACACCCCCACATTCGTAAGAACTTGTAGGAAGGTTTTCGACCATTCCATTGTTCATACGGGGTTTGATCAACTTTCTTTCGAGGTACCTTATTTAAAATATAATTTGCGGAGAGAATTGCCTCCCCCCCACAAGTTTTGTGGCAATTCAGAACTTATTAACATAGCATTCATCATTTCTTTTAAGGTACGATTTTTCCTTTCAGCAACTCCATTTGATGGTGGTGAATAAGGTGCGGTGGTTTGGTGAATAATTCCATTTTGTGCACAAAAGTCACCATATGGCGCTACATATTCACCACCCCTATCACTTCTCAACACCTTAATCTTTTTACTTAGTTGATTCTCAACCTCTGTCTTGTATAGAATGAACTTATTCAAAGCTTCATCCTTACTTTTTAGCAAATACACATAACAGTATTTAGTGCAATCATCAACAAAAGTAATAAAATACTTATTGCCACCTCTAGATTGAACCATTTTTAAATCACATACATCAGTGTGGATTAATTCCAGAGGTTCAGTGCTTCTTTCAATTGATTGAAATGAAGTCTTTGTTAACTTTGCTTCAACACAAGTTTTACATTTATAACTTGCATCAATATGAAAGTTTGGTATGTGGTCTAATTTAATTAATCTTCGCAAAGAATTAAAATTAACATGTCCTAGTCTACCATGCCACAAATTGGAAGACTGAAGCAAGTAAACAGAAGAGGTACTCATTTTATTAACTTTTGGGAATACAGTTGCTACATTAAGTTTGAACATCCCATTACACATATACCCCTTCCCCTTCCCCACATACATTCCCGCTTTGGTCAATACCACCTTGTCTGACTCAAAGACCATTCAGAAGCCATGCTTGCTTAGGAGAGATCCAGATACCAAATTCTTACGAATTTCTGGTACATAAAGGACACTGTTAAGAGTTAGCTCCTTGCCTGAAGTCATCTTCAGAATTATTTTCCCTTGCCCTTCAACATCTGAGGAGGCGGAATTTCCCATATACATCTTCTCACCATTAGTAATTGGTTCGAAGGAAGTGAACATAGCTTTGTCGGAGCATATGTGGCGTGTAGCACCAATGTCTATCCACCATTCCCTTGGATTTGAATCCACCAAGTTCACTTCAGAGACCACAGCAGACAGATTAATGTCAGAGACATCCCTTGAGATATAATCTAACTCCGTCACATTTGCCTCATGGACTTGACTGATTATAGTCTTTGAGTCCACCACTTCTAAGGACTCCCACAGTTCCTTAGCAGTGGTCTTGACCCTATACACATTATAGAGTGTATCGTCTAAATCATTCAAGACATAGTTTCGGCACAAAAAGTCCGAGTGCTTCAAAGCATCAATAGCTAGCACAACCTCTTGATCTTGTTCATTTTCATTAAATTTATCGGGTTTCTCCCCGTGGTTAACAGGAACCATTTGGATTGAGGGAATCTTAACACTCATCGAACCAATCACCACGGTGTTGGTAGCACCATCGGTCGCAACAGAGTTCAGGGTCTCATTTCCCATTTCTGAAATTGTCACAAGAGAAAAGAAATTAAATCTAATATTTTCTTTTTAATTTTAACAGCAGCAGAATTTCTTTTCCCAAATAATTGTTAGAAAACGAATGAATTTTAAGATTCTGCTTGCGCTGTCCCAAGAAAAACGCGATTCGCGCACACTTTCCGTCTAATGCAATTTTCCCTGATTCTGCACCGTTTGGCCAGAAAATGAGGATTACAGTAGCAGTTTTTGTAAAACTACAGTAGCAGTTTTTGTAAAACTGTTTTTCAAAATAGTTTCTATTTTCCCAAAACCGAATCTGTTTTTGTTTTGTAAAATATATAGAATATGTTTTAAGATTGTTGGAAGTATTTCATCTTATACAAAATTGTTGGAAATATTTCATTGATATAGTTGGAAACAGAAACAGAAACAGATTCTGAATATAACTAATGGAAATAGTAAAATTACACTTTGACAGAAACAGAAAATAAACAGGAAAATCAAACCGAGGCCTGTGATTTTTTTTTATTTATTCACAGTTTCCTTAAAACAGATTCGCCGCCCTCACCGGATGTGCTTGAGGAAATCGTTGGCGTCTGTCTTCCAGGATACAGTGGCTTCTAGCAGTGGTACTTGCACAACGCACAACTGCTCCGACGAACTAACTATATTCTGTGACTCTCTCTCTGAAACTGGGACTAGAAGGAAGAACACTTTGAAGAACAGTATTTTTCTGAACTGTGTTGGAATGTTCAAGATGTGTATAGACTGTTGGATAATTAGAATATATTTGTGTCTTCATCATTTCAGAAATTCCAAAAAAGGTTGTAACTACAACCTTTTGGAGTTCTGTAACTCTTCCAGAAATCCCAAAGGTTTCTGCAATGTAAAACATGTGCAGAAATACAAAGGGTCTCTCATTACACATTGGAAAAAACTAAACTTAAGGGGTCAAAAAAGAAATATTCTGTGCGGGCCGCACCCGCACCCACGACCCGACCCGGCTCGGCCGGTCGGACGGCGGCGGTGGCGCGCGCGTGTGTGGAGTAAACCCAAAGGGCCTTAGGTCCTCCCCCTTCCACAAAACTGGGTACCCCTTGGGGCCCAAACCCAAAACATGAAGTAGCCTTATAAATATATTAGAGGCTACTTCTAGTTTTCCTATGTGGGACAAGGCAAGTTGTGAATATCTTTCATTTCAACAACTCCTTGTATGGGGCAACCTTTAACCATTAATTTCTCATTCACCCATCAATAGTTTTGGACATGTGAATATCCAAATTTCATCTCCTCATGGAGGAGAACACAAATCCACAAGGATCCCACTTAAACTCTAAGTGAGTCCCACTTTTATTAGCCCTTAAACATGACCAAATACACATATTTATCCAACATGTAGATCATCACTTGAGGCGTCATGTCTTACCAATACAAATTTGCTGTCCCACTTTTCAGTTCTTTTTCAAAGAGCTAGCGTCTTAAGCTAATATTTAATTTTAGGATCAAATACATTTGGTTATTTTTACATTTAAAAAAAAAAAATTTTTTGGACCTTCTGTTATGAATTAAATCACCGAAGGTCCAAAAGTTTTTAAAATTAATTGCATCGTTTCAAAAAGATTTGGCAATAATGTCCTCAATTGAAATGCACTTTTGGCACTCCCAGGCCTCAAATAATCCAATTTATAATAGAGGATCTAAAAAGAAGTCATATATATATATATATATATAGTTAGGCTCTAGTGCGCACTGGGTGAGCGCAATGAATTTTTAAGCCTAAAAAAATCGCGGGCTACCCCGTTCCGCCGCGCTGCTACATGCTGTTTTTTTAGGCTTAAAAACTCAGTGCGCTCACTCAGTACATTTATTCAATACGCACTGAAGTCTGACTCTCTCTCTCTCTATATCTAGCGAAGTGTACGCTGAGAAGTGTATCTGACAATTAATCAGGAAAGAAAAAGAAGTAATGCTACAACAAAATGTCATTTGAAAAAATGGACATTCTAGGCCCCAAAGAAGCATTCCTCTGAGAGTGTGTTTGGGATGCGTAAAACAAGATTCAGTTTAATCTCTCTCATTTCTCAATCTAATTTTATGAAGACGAGAATCTATCTAATTAATTACCAAAAAAAAGGAAGAAGAAGAATATGAGTATATGACCATCTCATTAGTTAGAATTAAACATGTTCTATCAGTCCAAAAAAAAAAAAAAATTTAACATGTTCTAAGAGACACGAACTGCAGTAATAATAGAACTGATTTTAAGAATTTCCAAACAACCATGGTCAGACAAAGCAATATGAAGAAATAGCGATTTGCATAACCAATAACATATCTAAAAGCTGCACTAAAAAGCTGCTTCTCAGCTATGCCACATGGAGCTTATGTGGCTTTTTCTCATTACATTATATTGCTTACATGGCATGTCATTATTATTATTATTATTATTATTATTATTATTATTATTATTATTATTATTATCTTTTCTTCTATTTTTTTTTTCTAAATAAAAATTTTGGAAAAAAACACCAAATTTGATGGTTCATGCATACAAGAAAGGTCTATCTAGAAGTTCATTGAATCTTATTTTCTGCATTTGTTTATTCATGTTAGAATAATATTAGAATATTTGTCTACATTCTTGTACCTATTGTATCTTACTATACTTACTGTCTAGATACATTGTACTACCAGTTGTACTACCAATTGTACTACTAGCCTAGGTACTTTTCTTTCCCTTTTAGGATTCTCTCTTGGCCTATATAAAGGCTACTCATTGTAAGGTTTCATCACACCATTCAATACATAATTCATAGTATTGTCTCACTCTCTCTCCTTCTCTCTTATATATTCTAACATGGTATCAGAGCTATAAGCTCCTGGTGGCCTCTTCCTCCTCCTGGTAACTTCTTAAAAGGAAATTATGCTCTGTGGTTGCCACAATAGTGGATCCTCTACATCAGAAATCCTTCTTGTAGTTGCCTCAAGTTCGTAATCGTGCCACCTTAGCCCGATCACCTCCGCTGCCCGGCTACCACCATCCACATCTACCCTGCCCGACGTCCTCATTTCAGTCACCTCGCCATCTCAACTTGGGCTCTGCCGCTGTCACCGCCTTCGCCGCTCGGTCACCACCACTGCCGCCAGGTCACCACCACCCAGCTGCCTCCATTGCTCGGCTGCCACTTTCTCATCCAGGCTTCCTCCATCATATCACCACCCGACCACTGTCATCCAGATCAATTCTACCACTTATGTTACACATCATGGAGCCTCTCACAGATCCCTCCTGCAAATATTGTCACAAACCAGGACATATTCTGTTGCATTGTCCTATCAGAGTGTGTACTTTCTGTCACAAGCGTGGACCAGGGCACTATCTTGATGATTGCAATGAGAATCCTACCAGATATTCACAGGATAATCGGTCCCGAGGTTGTTCATCATCATCCACTTCTATTTCTACCAAGGAGTCATCATCTTCTAAGTCGTCTACCCCTTCATCCATCTCTGATTCTCTCCTTGCGGACATCATCAAACGAGTTCTGGATCATTCTGATAACACGTCTCCTACTGCTCTATCTGTTGCCCCAGGTACATCTTCTTGGTTCTTTGACTCTGGTTGCTGTAACCATATGACCTCTGATCCCACTACATTCTCTACCAAACATTCTACTCTCAATGCACCATCCATACACACAGCTGATGGTTCCCGTATGAACGTCAGTCATATAGGGCAAGTCTCCACCACTCACACATCTCTTCCTGACACTTATCTTATTCCTAAACTCACTTTAAATCTCATATCTGTTGGTCAATTGTGTGAACTCGGACTTACCGTCTCTTTCTCTAATTCTGGATGTTTAGTACAAGACCCAAAAACGGGCCAGACTCTTGGGACAGGTCGTAAAATAGGACGATTATTTGAACTGAACAATCTCCATATTCCATCTCACTTCATTTCACCAACTCAAACTGCAGCGTCAGTATCGTTCACCACCCCTTTTCACCTTTGGCACTCTCGTTTAGGTCATGTTTCGCTAAGTCGGTTAAAATCCTTAGTGTCAAGTGGTCAGTTAGGTTCAGTTAAAGTCGAAAATGTTGATTGTTTACCTTGTCAACTTGCCAAACAACCAGCTTTACCATTTAATAACAGTGATTCTGTTTCCTCTGCACCTTTTGATTTAATTCACTCTGATGTTTGGGGTCCCTCTCCAACTGCCACAATGGGAGGATCTAGATATTATGTAATCTTTGTCGATGATTTTTCACGATACACTTGGCTATATCTGATGAAAAATCGATCTGAATTACCCCAGATTTACTTTGATTTTGCGAACATGATCAAAACTCAATTTTCTTGCAATATCAAAGTGTTTCGAGCTGATAATGCCCAAGAATACAAAGAAAAAGGTGTTTTAAATTTTCTTCGCCAGCATGGCACTCTTCCCCATCGTTCCTGTCCAGGCACCTCCCAACAAAATGGGAGAGCCGAGCGTAAACACCGTCATATTCTTAATACTGTTCGAGCTCTTCTCACATCTGCTTCATGTCCTGAACAATTTTGGGGAGAGGCTGCCCTCACTGCCATTTACACCATGAACCGTATCCCTTCTCCCACTACTGAAAATCAGTCACCATATGAGCGTCTATATAACCATCCTCCTAACTATACAACCCTTAAAGTCTTTGGTTCTGCCTGCTTTGTCTTACTACACCCACATGAGCGCACAAAACTAGAATCTCGAGCTCGCTTATGTTGTTTCTTGGGGTATGGTATTGAACACAAAGGCTATCGATGTTGGGACCCTTACTCCAAACGTCTTCGTGTGTCTCGTCATGTTGTCTTCTGGGAACACAAAATGTTCTCATCCATGTCCCAGTTTCATCTATCTCCTGCCATTACTCCTTTCTACTTCACTGACCCCTTAGTAGATCTATTTCCTGACACCCCTGATATAGGTTCTCACTCTGAATCAGTAACTTTGCCTGCCCCTCTACCCACATCCACATCTACAGACACTTCATCTGATTTGTCCACCACAGTCTCTACTGAACTGTCTGCTCCATCTGATGGGTCTGCATCAGACCCTGACCCTCTTCCTAGACGTAGCGACCGAGTAAAAGCTCCTCCAATTCATCTTCGGGATTACCATTGTTTTTCTACAATTCTCTCTTACCATGAGCCTCAATCTTACCATGAGGCCAATTCTAATCCTCTTTGGCAGAAAGCAATGGATGATGAATTGCAGGCACTTGAACAAAATCACACATGGGATTTGGTGGACTTGCCAAGTGGCAAGAATGCTATGGGATGTAAGTGGGTTTACAAGATCAAAACTCACTCAGATGGATCCATTGATCGCTACAAAGCCCGCCTAGTAGCCAAGGGCTTTACCCAGGAGTATGGGATTGATTATGAGGAAACATTTGCCCCTGTTGCCCGTCTCACCTCTGTTCGCAGCCTCATTGCAGTTGCTGCAGTTCGTCGTTGGGACTTATTCCAAATGGATGTCAAGAATGCCTTCCTCAATGGTGACCTCACTGAAGAAGTTTACATGCGCCCTCCTCCTGGTTATCATCATCATCATCATCAAGTTTGCAAGCTCCGCCGAGCTCTATATGGTCTCAAGCAAGCTCCTCGGGCTTGGTTTGCAAAGTTCAGCACCATTGTTGAGCGCTTTGGGTTCACAGGCAGCTCATATGATTCAGCTCTTTTCATCCGCAAAACTGACCGAGGCATTATTCTACTTCTCCTCTATGTGGATGACATGATTATCACAGGAGATGATAGATCTGGAATCTTGGATCTCAAAACCCATCTCAGCCAACATGTTGAAATGAAAGATCTCGGCAAACTTAACTATTTTCTGGGCCTTGAGATCAATTCCAGTTCTGACGGATATTATCTCTCTCAAGCCAAGTATGCCTCAGACTTGCTTACACGAGCGGGACTTACAGACAGCAAGACTAGTACCACTCCCCTCGAGCCTAACTCTAGGCTCACTCCTATGGATGGTATACCCTTAGATGATCCTACTCTATATCGTCAGCTTGTTGGGAGTCTCGTTTATCTGACAGTTACTAGACCTGATATCTCCTATGCTGTCCATATTGTAAGCCAATTTCTATCTGCTCCTCGTTCTCCTCATTATGCAGCAGTTCTCCGCATTCTCAGGTACATCAAAGGGACCTTATTTCACGGCCTCCACTTCTCTGCTCACTCCTCTCTTGAGCTACGTGCCTACTCAGATGCAGACTGGGCAGGAGATCCTACTGATCGTCGTTCCACCACTGGGTATTGCTTCTTCTTGGGTGACTCTCTCATCTCCTGGCGCAGTAAGAAGCAAACTGTTGTTGCCCGATCTAGTACAGAAGCTGAATATCGTGCCCTTGCTGATACCACTCAGGAACTTCTCTGGCTACGCTGGTTACTTGAGGACATGGGGGTCAATCATCCAACAGCTACAACCATCAGTTGTGATAACCAAAGTGCCATTCAAATTGCTCACAATGATGTCTTCCATGAACGTACAAAACACATTGAGATCGATTGTCATTTTGTTCGTCATCATATTTCTTGTGGTACCATTCGACTTAACTCAGTCTCCTCCATCGATCAGACTGCTGATGTATTCACCAAAGCTCATCCACCGGGACGTCTTCAGGATTTAGTTTCCAAACTCAAGTTGGTTTCCATTCTACCACCTTGAGTTTGAGGGGGGCTGTTAGAATAATATTAGAATATTTGTCTACATTCTTGTACCTATTGTATCTTACTATACTTACTGTCTAGATACATTGTACTACCAGTTGTACTACCAATTGTACTACTAGCCTAGGTACTTTTCTTTCCCTTTTAGGATTCTCTCTTGGCCTATATAAAGGCTACTCATTGTAAGGTTTCATCACACCATTCAATACATAATTCATAGTATTGTCTCACTCTCTCTCCTTCTCTCTTATATATTCTAACAATTCATATATTAGATAAGTTCATTTATAAGTCTAAAAGTTGTCTCGCAACAATAATGATTTAAAATGTAATGTATATATGAACTTGGATAAATACATTATTTTTGGGATTTAATAAATGGGCAAGTCTATAGTGAGCAGCTTCTCATATAAGAAGACGAGTTTTAACCGCTACCAATAAATGCATCTCCAGATTCTTGAGAATCTTATGACTAAATTAATTCTCATCCAACGGTTCAAACCTGTCTTCTCATATGAGAAGCTACTCACAATAAACTTACCCCTTATAAATACCCATGTAATCATGTTATTTGAAATCAAGCAAGGAATTGATAGAGAAGTATCAACGTGTTAATCTCATTCTCATCTAGAAAGTGTGTATCTTAGTTATTTATTTATGTATAGATATTGCATAGATAAATAGAAGATTATAGTAAACTTGATATTTGCAACTGTTTCGGAAATTGAACGGACAGTCCATAACTATAAGTATGTATGGGAAAGAAGAGTGGCTTTTCAGGCTCTTAAAAATATTTATTAAGGATTGAAGATTTGAAGAGTCACAAAATCTTCTCTCTCCTTTTTAATCCTCCAAACTACAAGTTTATTCCACTGAAAACTCCAAACGGTTATCCAACTTGAGAGTGATTTATTATTTGTTATAATAATTTACACACAATACTACCATACAAAGACAAAGCTAGATAGTCGTTAAAAACTCTCTTCTTTCTCAAAGGAACAATGGGGCACAAACAACTTCTTTTTCCCTCTTGGTGTTAGTGGTATGTTTGGGTGTTTAAGTACTGAATCAAATTTGCTTTTGAGGCTACTGTATTCAACTTTGGTGATTCAAATTAAGGTACAAGGATTTTAATTTGAGCAGTTTTTCTACCCCAAACGAGGCCTAACAGCTTGACATACAGAGGCCCATTTGATGGACTAATTATTTGAGGCTTATTCTTGATTTCCTTGGTAATCTTTGCTAACTTCACTGTTGAGTTTTATTTTCTTGTCCTTTTTTTTTTGGGTGTCTATTTTTTTACACTACTTGTACACTTTTTGTTCAGGTAAAACCACACAGGCCTTGCCAAGAAGCTTACACCAGGAATTGTGGGCATCTGTTCTCTTAGTAATTTGTCCCATTTTTTTATTTTATTTATTTATTAATGCTTTTTAGTTATTGCATATTAATTTGTTCTTTAATTACATGTTTGTTGCTAATGATCTATACAATATACAAAAGTCAATCCTTTTGGTTGCAATATTGTGACTGTTTGGACTAGCTTTTTTATAACTTTTGTAAAATTTGATTTTTTTTTAAAGCCAAAAAAATCTTTTGTAAAAGAACTCTAATTTGTAGTTTTTTTGAAAAATATCTTCTTTTAGAAAAGTGATGAATATAAAAGCTAACACAAGAAGTCTCTCTAAGTAATAACACTTTGGCTAAATAGTACGCAAACATTTTCTTCTTCTTCCTTTTATTTATTTATTTATTTATCATATTATATTATATTATATTATATATAAACATCTTTATGACAAGCCATTTAACACAAATTGAAAACAATTGGTGCGTAGCACGTTTTATCGCCTAATTTACATAGTATCATAACAAGGCTTTATCGTCAAAATTACACGGACCTCTCCTAAGGTTAGGTTAAATTACAGGGATCTCCCTCGTGGTATGCAAAATTACATTGACCTTCCTTGAAGTTTATAGTTAGGTAACACTGACCCCCTTCCGTTACACTGACCTCCTTTGTGGTATGCAAAATTACACTGACCTCCCCTGAGGTTTGACAAAATTACACGGACCTCCCCTCTAGTTTGAATAATTGAACTCCGAATTGGGTTTTGGATTTTCATTGTCTGTTGTAATTAGTGGGCTATTAAATTCTTGCAGTTTGGAGATTTTATAGAATAAACATTTGGAGTGCAGTTTTGCTCACCCCAAAATTGCTTATCCAACTCTCCCATTGGTTAATAAAAAGGCATAGGTCCCACTACATTAACCAAAGGAAGAATTGGATGAGCAATAGGTGAACAATTTTGGGGTGAGAAAAAATGTTTTGATCAACCAAATTCATTAATTAACAAAAACAACTATTGAGAAAAAAAACAAATCTTCAAGAAATAAACCAATATGGACATCGAGAAAACATCTTTAAAAAAAGGATAAATTGCAAATTACACCCATATAGTTTGAGGGTTGTGACAATTTGGTCATTGTGGTCTCAATTTTGGCAATTTACACTCTATAGTTTGAAAATTGTGCAAAATCCACCCAACTACAAAAAAACCAAGGACACAATTTTCAAAATTGTGCAAATTCCACCCAACTACAAAAAAACCAAGGGCACAATTTTCAAAATTGTGCAAGTGGAAATTGTTTTTGTTAATTAATGAATTTGGTTGATCAAAACATTTTTGCTCACCCCAAAATTGTTCACCTATTGCTCATCCAATTCTTCCTTTGGTTAATGTAGTGGGACCTGTGACTTTTTATTAACCAATGGGAGAGTTGGATAAGCAATTTTGGGGTGAGCAAAACTGCACTCCAAATGTTTATTCTATAAAATCTCCAAACTGCAAAAATCAAATAGCCCACTAATTACAACAGACAATGAAAACCCAAAACCCAATTCGGAGTTCAATTATTCAAACTAGAGGGGAGGTCTGTGTAATTTTGTCAAACCTCAGGGGAGGTCAGTGTAATTTTGCATACCACAAGGGAGGTCAGTGTAACGAAATGGGGGGGGGGGGGTTAGTATTACCCAACTACAAACCTTAAGGGAGGTCAGTGTAATTTTGCATACCACGAGGGAGGTCCCTGTAATTTGACCTAACCTCAGGGGAGGTCCGTGTAATTTACCCTTCTAATTATTATCAATCAAAACATTTGAGTTTAGGTGACAAAAGTTCAAGCTATCATATTTATGTTTGGAAAAGTCTAAAACTAAATCAGGTTAACTCTGGTCTCATTTTCTATCTCGCTCTTGTAATAATAAAGATAGTGTTCAATTCTAATTATTATCAATCAAAACATTTGAGTTCGAGTGACAAAAGTTCAAGTTTCCTTATTTATCTGAAAAAGTCTACACTAGGTCAGGTTCAGTCTTGTCTTGTCTTATTTTCTATCTGATTCTTGTGATAACAAAGATAGTGTTGATTTGACAACAAATAAATAATTAAAAAAAAAGAATTCATCTTAAAGAGAGTTTTATTAAATTAGACACAAACTGTAATGCATACTAAATTTATTAAACCAACTAATTCAGTACTTATGAACCATGTAACTAATTTTGTTGCTTTCAAAAAAGCCTCTCAATGTTTGGGGACCTAATTGACTGTGTTCTACAATTCTGTAATCAAATTGGAATCGAAAATGCTACATGCACTCTGTTTTGTACACCAAAATGTACAACTGAAGGCTTCTTAGCAATTTCTAAAGGTTTGGTAGGACCCACTTGTAAAAACTAAACACAAGATCTCTATTCTCCCAAATTGGGTTCAGATTTTGATTTTCCCCCCAAATTGAGATCCCTAACTTTGGACTCACAAGCTCCTGATACTCTCTCTCTCACTCGACCAGTCCGGCGACGACCCACAAAGGCCCGAAACTTTCTCTCTCTCTCTCTCTCTCTCTCGTTGATCGGCACCGGGAGTGAACCAGCGACTAAGGTACCCATCGGCGAGAGCTCACCCAATCCAAGTATGGTGCTCTCTCTCCCTCTCTCTCTCTCTCTCTCTCTAGTTGGGGGGGGGGGGGGGGGGGGGGGAGGGGCATTATTTTCTTGTTTATGTCCCTTGTTTATGTGGATACTATGGAAGCAGTTGGAACTGGTGGTAGGAAGTCCTAAGAAATTGCAACAATGGTTGAATGTCTCAGCATATTGTTATGTTATTTATGTTGATAATAAGAACATGTCTTCCATTCCTAAGTTGGTATTTTCTATTTTGCTACCATTGACTTGAGGAAGATTGTTTCCTACATGCTATATAGGGAAAATAGACTCAATAGACTACTAAAGTTCTTGCAGAAAAGAAATTCTGCCACAATTCCTGAAGATGAACCAAACCCAATCAAGAAAATGATCCTAATGCGGCCACGCCAAGCATCCCTAGCATTATTGTTACCGAATAATACAGATTGAGATGGTTTCCTAACATTATTGTTACTGAATACATATGCTAATTATTGTCTCTTTTAAAAATAGAAATAGAGACAAACAAACCTTTGATCTATCGCAAATGCTCAATATAATTAATTTTTAATGTAAATTGATTAGTTAAATAATAAATTAATAATAATTATAGTTGGGCTATCAAAATGATTTTGTGTATTTCTACTTGTTGATTGGCAACTAGTTGTGAGCATCAGGTTGACTTTGTCTGGTTATGTTCTAATAGTTGTGGTCATTCATTGAATAAAATTCATTTATTTGTTATGTCTTATATTTTGGACAGATGGAAGAAGAAGTATCAAGTGGTTATATAGGTGTTGATGAGATTGAACATGAGAATGATAATACTATTGAGTTTGAAGATGAGAATGATAAAGTAACAGATTTAGAAAACAAATTAGAACCGCCAAAGGAGGAGATGGAGTGTGATTCTTTGGATCAACTAATGGCATTTTATACAAGATATGCCAAGGAAAAAGGCTTCGCTGTGGCTAAAAGAAGCTCTAAAAAAGTGGGAGATCTTGACATACGTAGTAGTGGAGTGTACTCGTGTTGGCATGAGAAAGATTCTTCAAGTAACCCATTGAATATGCGCCCAAACTTCAAACTCAAATGCCAAGCCAAGCTTACGGCATTTTTTTTTTTCTCATATGCGCCCAATGTGGTCCGACCCTTCCCCAGACCCCGCACTGCCGGAGCTTCGTGCACCGGGCTGCCCTTTTTTTTAGTGAAAAGTGGTGTGTGAAAGTCGCTGAACTTGCCCATAACCATGTAATGAGTCCAGGAAAATCCCGATATTTCAAATGCAATAAATTCTTGGAACCACATGTGAAAAGGAGACTTATGTTGAATGACAAAGCTGGAATCAGAATGAATAAGAGTTTCAACTCATTAGTGGTTGAGGCAGGGGGCATGAAAATTTGTCATTTGTAGAAAAAGATGTCAGAAACTAAATCAACAAAGTTAGGTGTTTAGAACTTGAGGAAGGTGATGCTAATGCAATGTACAACTGCTTTTCGAAATTACAGTCTAACAATTCTAATTTCTTCTACCTGATGGATTTTGATGAAGAGGGGAGCCTGAAGAATATTTTTTGGGCCGATACAAGGAGTAGGGCAGCATTAAAAGAATTTGGCCGATGTGAGCTTGGCAAGATATAAATGAGGTCCGATCCGTATACCAAAGCGCAAATGATCTGCACTGAATTAGGTTTGAGTTTCTAGTATAAAAACCAAAAACACATATATGAGATGAAAATATTTCAATTCAATCACCTTTTAAAGTAAAGTCCAGTAAGAATTTAGCTATAAGTATCTGGTGTACAAACTCAAACAATTGCCCACTAGATATATTTTGAGATGTAAAATGGTTTAATGTAAACGAATGTGCATAAGGGAGGACACACTGAAATTAATGATATCTTTAAGTTCTCCAACCATTATGTGGATTCCCAATCTATTTTGTGCTAGCCTGGTCCATACTAGGTGGCTGAATCTTGAAATCAAGACTCAAAAAATGCTATATTGATGGTATAGCCATGTCAGCAAAATATTTTATGAATTAGATTTTGCAGCATTGTTGATAGAATGCTATAGCCAGTCAAAAAATGCATAGCCATTCCTAGTGACTATACATTGCTATTTTTTTTTTCTTTTCAGCAAAAAATTTAGATATAATTTGCAGTAAAATATTTCATGAATTAGAAAGCCCAATACCTTGTCATTTTTAGTAGCTAAACTTGAATAAAGCATCAAAAAAAAAAAAAGCCAACAAAAAAAGAGAGCAAATTGAAGATGAAACAAACTCCACAAATCAAATATCCATTGACAAAGAGAAAGAGAGAGAACAGAGAGAGAGAGAGAGAGAGTTGAGCTCGTCGCCAGTGGGGAGCTCCTCGCCGGACTGGTCAAGTGAGAGAGAGAGAGTATCGGGGTTTTGTGGGTCTCCAAAGCTAGGGATTTCAGATTTTGGGTGAAAATCAACATCAGTATGGGAGAATAGACTTTTGTGTTTAGTTTTTAAAAATGGGTCCCACAAAACCTTTAAAAATTGCTAAGAAGCCCTCAATTTTAATGTACAAAACAGAGTGCATGTAGCCGGACTGAATTGGACTATCCTCCAATGCATTCTGAGTCTGACCAACCTTGTGGGTTACTTTTGCTGTTGCCTATTACATTTTGCTCTATTCTCCTTTCTTTTTTCCAATAAAATATAACTAAAAATAAAAACATGTCCAGTCTTCCATGTTAAGGAAGGAATAAGAGAAGTTCAACCTCCTAGTGGTCCAAGGCGCACTAGCAGTATTATTCTTCTATACTTTAACTCAGTTCATTCCAATCCTCCTGGAGGAAAAATTACAGTAAACCCAACCAACCATACACGTACACGGAAGTTTCACTCTAAGCTTGGAGCTCTCTTTTAAGAATTTTTTGGAAATGTATAAAATATGATTAAAATTAAACTATCCCTCGCTCATTTTTCTATTTAATTCTATGAATAAGTGTATAATGATAATTTAATAAAGAACCTGCATTAATATTTTTGGAGTACTTTCAGATACTGATATTCAGGCAAACCCACTACAGGAATGGGGGCCACTTTTCAAAATTATTTTTGTATATTAATGGTATTTGTTCAATGTGTTCTTGTTAATTATAAGTTCATTATTATCTTTATTTTCAACTTATTTATAAGATGCATTTTACTCCGTAATACATATTTTGTTCTTTCAAAAAAGCAATTAAGTCTTTCTTGCTTTTGCTTTTAATTAAGTTAGATGAAGGTGTTTCACATATAAGGATAAGAGTTGGGAATTGATGGAACTCCATACTCCTTCACTTCTATAAATAAGAACTATCACTCTATAACGTTTCATCTTCATCTCCACCCATCTTTCATTTTTTTTTTTCCCTCTCTATATCTAATGTATATAAAGTATTATACATGTGCTATGAAAAAAAGTTACTTACATACCAAACGTAGCATATGTTTTTACATTAATTACTTGTACTTGTGCTCCTCCTAAAATTTGTAATTTACCCATTCTAATATCACAAATTAATAGCACTTCGGTGTTTACATTTTTCCAATAAATATTTTATTTACTTATTAAATTAGCCTCAAGTAGTTAAGGACTTGGGTGTATAAATTTTTCTTTTGGACATAATAATGATTCTTTGTTTTCCAAGTAAAACTAATAAAATATAAACAAATAATTAAGCATATGAACACAATTTGTCATGCAAGAATAATGGGAGAGATTATAAGTTTGTTTTTCAAACTTATGTTCTACTAAACATGCACTTGGACAATTAATTAACCAGTTCACTCCCTAAATATTTTGGAACAAGAGCGGAACTAGCAAAGCCCTAAGGTGGGCTCTAGCACCAAAACCCACCCATGCATGGCAATATAATATTTTTCCTAATTTTAATCTAATTATACGTTCGAGTTTAGCACTCCCAAACATATTGTCAATTTTATAATAACATTATAGGATTATTTTGCCATAAGCATGCTATGTTTACTTATTTATATTAATTACCGTTCTATTTTACAAGACATCAACAAAGTTCCATTCTTCATAAATTACCCATCTGAAACTTCCCATGATGAAGATGAATATTTACAAATATCAAATCTGATTTTCGTTGTAGCAATAATATTAACTTTGTAACAGAAAACCAACTTTTACATTAACATATATGTCATACATCAATTAATGTCTATGAAGTTAATTACTCTAAGTACAGTTGAAATTCATCTCAGCCTTTGCTAATTATAACTACAGAAATTAACTTGTTCTACGTACTCATCCTCTACGGCCGCAAACTAGCAGCTAGTAGCTATAATTTAGCTTCAAGCCACCTTTGTCTATTAACCCTTGCAATAAAATCTTCAACTCTTTTATTTAGCTCCTCAACAGCTTGTCCCTCATCCTCATTTATTTCTTCTCCTTCTTTCTCTTTCTCTATAATTATCATGTGAATGTCCTTTTCAACCAAGCTGATCTCTCTCTCCTCAATTGGATTGATCACTTCCACTTTCCTTTCCTCTTTCTTCTCCTCATGAGTAACGGAAATTCCCCGAAGACTTCGACTCCTCTCAACATATTCGTCATGAATCTCAGTGACCGGAGATGAATATGAACCTCCAAGCATTGATTCTCCGACGAGGAAAGCAATTATAACATTGCCTACTATGAACAAGCACTTGGGGTTGAACAAGAAAGATTTCAAATTTGGGATAGAAACAAAGAAAAAATGGTTTATAGAAGACCGTAGAGAGGAGAACCAAAAAGGGTAGGAAATAAATGAAGTAAAGATCAAAGCAGTGAGAGAGTAAATAATGAGATTGTTAAGAAACTGATTGTTCATGATGGCAAGAACTTTGTGTGCCTTGAGTGACTCCATTAATGTTAAAATATTGGGTATAGAGAAATTTATAACTAGTGGACCTCGTAGTTGGGTTTGGAGAGAGATTTGGGAATATGTTAGAGATACATGCATTTATATATGGAGGCTAGAGGACTTGAGATTCTCAAATGACCATAGAGCTAGCCATGCTTAGGGTTATATATAGTGGAGTGAAAAAGGAGGATATTTTGTGATGTGATTCAATCAACCACATGGGGCTTTCTAATTATTTTTTGTGGAGGGGTTTAACTTTAGGAAAAGCCATAGGAAGGTAGGTTGAGAATGTGTTCATTTGGGTGCCTTGGTTTTGGTCTCCTTTTGCTTTCCACTCTAGTTTCTAGTGCGCTCATGGTTTCGAATCTTCTCATATAGCAAAGAATAATGCTATAATTCATAAATTTCAGGCATCCTTGTGTAAATTGTAGTGAGGCCGCAAAAATACCATTGAAAATTAATTGTCATGAATGGTCTGACTATCACATACCTCGGTGTGAGATTCAATTTGAAAACTATGACATTACTCATTCTTTAAACTAAATTACAAAAATATGTACGATTGCAACCGAAAAGGAATTTATTTATTTATTTATATCATAGTGGTCCATCAACTACATGCATTAATAGAAAAATAGATCAGTAATAAAGATGCCAACCAATGTAACCATTCTAAAAGCTTAAATTAATGTCACAGAGAGAGAGGTAACCTAATTACATAAGTATTCATTAGAACGAAGCTATACTCAATTCAACTAATGAATTTTTTTTCCCCTTCCACTTATATCTAGACCATAACCTCACCAAAAAATTTCTATTACTATTTTCACCCAAGTCAATTTTGTTATTAATTCCTTCTATCTCTAATCATTATAGAAGGCTATAAATCCTCCCAAGTGATGTAGTAATTATGGGTCTACATCTATGAAGCACAGACTCTTTGAAAAGCGGTTGCACCTGTACTTAATTAGTGCGCACCTGCACCGTACCATGGATTCTTTGAGTTCTTTTGGAGTGTGGCTGAGGCTTTTTTGTAGTGTTCTTTTGAAAAAAAAAAAACCACAAGTACGTCATAGAATTTTGAAAACTTTGGTGGTTTAAAAGGGAAGTACTAATAGCAATTATTTAGGATATACACTAATACACTAATAGTTGTAAAATAATTTGTATATACTATTATATAAAAATATATTTTTAATATTTTATCTAAGTACTCAGCACCCACACCCTCACTTTTTGAAAAATTGGCGAATCCCTCGCACCCGCATCCCCACACCCACACCCACACCCACACCCACACCAGTGCTACCATGCATGGTCTACACTATATATACATGTTGAATCCATCTAAGTCAGATCTAAAATGAGTGCTACTTCTACCACTCGAGGAATATTTCAAATTAATTATCTTCTTGTTTTATCATGCATCAATCTTAGCATACGCATTATTTTATTATTATTATTATGCACTACACAAAAGAGGTAGTATTCTCTCAACCCATAAACTCCTTACTCCATGAGACTCAAACTGTAACCACCTGCATGTAAGATATAATCTCTTATTACTGACTGTTAGCATACGTATACTACAATAATCATTTTACTAACATCAGTTAGCTGAAAGGGGGAAAAGGTGCTATCATGCCTTAACAATAATACTAGCCACACGGGTGTGGTTTGGAATGTGTGTCTAACACTTCTCCATGCCTTAAATAGCTTACTTATTTTGGTTATAACTGCTAATCTAATAACTTTAATTTGGTTGATCGAGTATGGGCTTGAAACCTTGAACCCAATGTAAAAATACATAAATTTGCTATTTAGGATTATACTGCTTGCTTTCACTAAATAAGCAAGAGCACAAAAACATAATAATAATAATAATAATAATAATAATAATAATAATAATAAAAATAAAACCAAGCTTCTTCGAAAAATCATGAGTTACCAACAATATACCTTAGCTGCTAAGATAGGTGATACCTTCAAACAATTTTGTGCTATTGTGTGTGTGTGTTTAAAACCTATATGACTTCAATTTCAATTCTTTTGTGGTTGCCATTGGAAGAGGTCTAGTGATGTGAGGACGGTAGAAAAATGGGATCAAATTGGCATATTCATGCTTTTTGCTATGAATTTAGTGTGCCTTTTCCCCTTATAATTGAAGTAGTAGGCGGAACGAATGTGTTGAATAGAGAAAAAGAATCAACCCCTTTATATAAAAGGGGTTATCCTCAATTGAAATTGTTTAATTTGGTGTATTTTGGATTTGTTTAAAATGACAATTTTATCTTTATTTTCTTTTCTGTTTTTACCTTTATTTTCTTATTTTTTTCAATTTTCATTTAATGATTACTTTGAGTTTGTCATTTTGTGAGGATAGGTTGATCATTTCACCCACCAAAACAATCTTTATTACTATTAGGTGAACTTATAAAATTTAATTAATCTAGAAAGGATGATTCAATCAACTTTTCAAACAATAATCACAAATATTTACAATTTGGTTCGACTTTAAAATTAAATTAATCTATAAATGATGTTTCAATCAACTTTTCAACGAATAAATACAAATATTTATAATTGGTTCAAAAAATCCTAAGGTCAACAATTGTAAGTTGTGCCTTGTTTTAGTACAACCGCTTTTCGACTTTGTGATTTGCGTATTTTTTCGTTCTTCCCAAAACAAGTCACTAACTTGTTTGGTTTTGTTTTGTTTGGTGTTGTTTTTATTTTTTTGGGTTTTCCCAAACAAACCACTAACACAAACAAGGCACAACACAACTTGAATTGGGCTTTGCCTTGTTTGGTTTGGTTTGTTTTGTTTTTCTTTTTTCGGTTGTCACGACTCATCCTGCTACGTGTGAAAATAGGACACGTGGCACGCCACCAAGACTCATCCAATTCCATTAAAGTATAAATAGAAGCGGAGTATAAATAGCAGCGGAAAACATAAGTAAAATCTATGAAAATTTGAGTTATAAAAATTTTGACGCATTTGAAAACTCTTAAAGAAACATCCTGTTTGAAAACAGCAATACAGTCGACTGATCAGGGTCTAATCGACTAGAAATGTAAGATACAGAGTGCTAGAAAGTCCAACAAATCGTCCAGTCAATTGTGTCGGGGACCAGTCGACTGTAGGGTAAATTTCTCAGTCAACTAAAATCTTTCTGTCGATTGAACTAGAATTTTCCCTTTTGAACAAAACAATCCAGTCGAATGTGGTCTGTGGTCTCCTACCCAATCGACTGTTTCTTTCATAGAATCAAAAACAGCATTCTAACCAGTAATCCAGTCAACTGTGTCGGGAACCCATTCGACTGTTTTTCAGTACTCCGGGGTAGTGACTAGAACAAACAGGCCTCCAGTCGACTGTTTCTATAAACCAGTCGACTGTTTTACCTCAGATTGCAAGGCATTTTGTAGATTCTAACTATAAACATCCAAACACAACCGCTACTATGATTCAACGATCTCAAGCACAAAATACTACAATTTTACTACAGATTACAATACTACAATTCCTTTCCAAGATTCAATTACAACATATTACGATTCCCAAAGTTCTTACTACAACATATGAAAAGGAAAACAAAACATTAAGAAGAGTAATCCCGTCGTTCCATCGGTCTCATTCTTCGCGTTTCTTCTTTCATCTCTTCTTATCACTTGTAGTGGAGTAAAGCTCCGTTGCTCAGCTATATGCTGAGTGCACAATTCTAAATATATGTTTATATGACAATTCATGCTTTAACATCTAAACACATCAAAATATTCTCTTGGGAGAGTGGTACGCATCCATCCGGTAAATGAAATTGATGCCATAGAAGGCCTTCCTCTTCCACGCATCTTATGCTTTGGTTGGGCTTTCCTCCATACCATGTACCGTGTCCTGGTTGGGCCTTCCTTCATACCAGACACCAAAACTATCAACAACAAAATCCTCAAATTCGAGAAGCTTACCCCCGGATAGAATTGCAGCAAACCCCCCTTTGACCCAAATAGACACATAGCATGCTCACATAAACAGTTATACGTGCTTTTATCACATTTTTGCGTGCATAAATAACGAGTCTAATTAATACATGAATTTCGCCTGGATCCAAAATATCTCGTAGATCTAGAATTCATACCTCGTGCTAATGCTCTATAACTTTGAAGGATTAACTAGAGGCCTGATTAAACGTCGGATCTCTGATTACATGCGATTCCTATAAGTTATACCTGGTTTTTCCCAAAATTCCTAGAATTATATTTTCGAAAAACTAAGCCAAATAAGTCTTAAGACGTATCAAAATAAAGCCTTTATCTCGAGGAGTTCAAATCTAGAATTTGGAGAAAAACTGACAAACACAAAGTCGTCGATCGGCGTCGTGAAGCTCGTGACAACCAAATCTCTCTCTCTCTCTCGAAAAACTGACAAACACAAAGTCGTCGATCGGCGTCGTGAAGCTCGTGACAACCAAATCTCTCTCTCTCTCTCTCTCTCTCTCTCTCTCTCTCTCTGTCTGTCTCTCTACAGATATTTTTGAGTTGAGATTTATGACAAAATATCCTAAGTTTTTTAGTTGTAGTCACGACTCTCAGAATTTATGTTTACCTCCCCACGAGTTCTCAAAACTTCTTATTTTCTCCCGAAACATCCAAAACGACCATTTTATCACTTCACGAGTGAAAACTAAAAATTATAAAAGTTTTCGTCAAAGTTCCGTTTGGATCTAAAAATCACGTTCTTAACTTACTTCTGTGGAATCTGTATAAAACCTATTTTTTTATGCAACGTATCCCCTATGTTCACATTATAACATTCAACGTGATTTAAAACAAGATCAAAGATCAAAACTAATAGAAATTTACTTTACAGAAGTAAATCACTATTCACAAATAGCAGATAATTCAAATAATATTTAAATCATATAAATGCCATTTAATTAAGCTAATGCATCATGACTCCTCCGATTACCATGTCCTCAATTGACACCTCACCGTTGACCCACGTCAACTCAACTCAATTATTAATCAACATTAATAATTCCAAAATTCAAATATGCAATTTAAAATAAAAAGGTTTTCCAGGACGGGTGTGACATTGGTTTTCCCAATCAAAGCACTAACATTTGTTTGTGTTTTTTGCATTGTTTTTTTCAAAAAAAAAAATCTTTAATTTAATTTTATACACATACCTTATAAATTTAATTTTATTGCACACATACATAAATTTCATTTACACACACACATACAAATTTAACTTCATCTTTCTTCTTCTTTTTTATTTTTTTTTCTTCTTTATTTTTTCCCCTTCTCCCCCCACACATTAACACCTTTTGTATTTTCATATTACACAAACACAAGCCAATAAATTTAATTTACACACACACACACACACACACACACACACACACACACACACACACACAAATACCCCAACCAACCCCCCTCCCCTCTCTACACACATCTTTAAATTAATTTAATAAATTTAATTTACACACACACACCCCTATACACACACCTTAAATTAATTTTAATATATTTATGTACTACACACACATACCTATAAATGCAATTTATAAATTTAATTTCACATATATGTCTTTAAATTACACATACACATAAATTTATTTTTATATACCCTATAAATTTATTTTTATACTTTCATAGTAACCTATTAATTATATTGTACAATTCGTCACCTAGCGCATTGCGCTGGCCTCACCCCTATATTATATGAAAGATGCTTAAATAGAATATTCTTTAACGATGTCAAATTAATTTGGCCTTATTGATCATTTTTGATTTCTAATTTGGTTATTTGGTAACAACAATGCTAGGGGCACTAACAAATTCCACTAACACTCACACCCACACTCTATCTCTCTCCTAGTGGCACTTTGGGTCCACTGTGGACCCAAAGTGCCACTAGGAGAGAGATAGAGTGTGGGTGTGAGTGTTAGTGGAATTTGTTAGTGCCCCAAATATTACTCATTTGGTAATTTCACATCAATCAATCTACATCAAGTTACTATCCAATAGTAACTTGAGGCTTGTTTGATAAGGTTTCTTTGAGCCTTAAGACATTTTTTAGGGAATCTTTGAATTACCAAACAAGCTTTAGATTACTTTTGTAAATTAATGCTTGTTTGGCAAGGCTTATTTGAGCCTTAAGGCAACTTGTAAGGAATCTTTGAAGTACCAAACAAGCCTTAAGTCCAAGGGTAATTTATATTGATTGTACCATATAACTAAAATTGGAAGGATTTGTCAAAAAAAAATCCCGCTCTCACTTATTAGGCTCAATTATATTGATCCATATTAGGAATCCTATAAAGAAGTTTTAAACACTTATTGGGTGAGCATGTGGGGCCCATCACTTTTCATCTCTTGTAAGAACTTTTTTGCTTAGTGATTTTTGTAAGAGTTTTAATAAGTTTGATATGCTATTTTTTTTTGGTTCCGTCCACAATAGTACAATTTAATAACAACCTTAAAGTTTTTTTTTCTTTCACAATTACTACATGGTAAGTGACTCTTAAAAGATAAAAAATTGGCTCACATTCAAGGGTGGAGTCACGATTTTTTATTAGGGGGCGGGGATTGAAATAGTGTGCATACAATGATGAAGTTATATATACAGGGTTTCAGGGGCAGCTCCCCCTAGATGATTTTTTTTTTGGTATATTTATACATATTTATGGGTAATATATATTGACTTCATATTACTATACTTTAATCATAGGAATTGATCATAGATTATTATAATTTGTTAACATTGACCGATGATAGAACAATTTGGGTTATGCTAAATTGAAAAGTGATAAAAAAAGGTAATGAGACAAATAACAAGGAGGGCTAACTTATATTTGGGACAAATTATTACACATAAAAGTTTAATTTTCAAATTTTAGAGGGGGCTAATTACATACATTACATGTAATATATATCATACTGGCCCATGCTGCAAAAATAATAGCAATGCACAGTGTGTTCTGACAAATGAATTATAACTAAAGATATAAAGAACTTTAAGAGATATATTAGAGTGGTTGTAATCAAACTAAGAATAACAAAAGAACTTTAAGAATAACAAAAGTTGGTTGGCTAGTTCATTCATTCTATATAACTTAAGTTTTATTTCCTCATCACTCATAGACACATAATTATAGAAGTGGTATATATATTGATTGGTTATGAATTACATGTTATAGATATTGTACTAGGTGATGAATCTATTGACAAAAAATTGGCCCTAGGCCATGTCACATATCATTAAGAGAGCATTTTTGCTCACCCAAAAATGGTCATTCATTGCTCACTCATGCTTTCATTGGTGACATGTGTCACATTTAAGTAATTATATTGATGATATAGGGGCAAAAACGGGAATGAAATGAGACACATGACACCCAACTAAGGCATGGGTGAGCATTTTTGGGTGAGCAAAAATGCTATCCATCATTAATTAATAGTGTCTTTTTGTTTTCTTTCCCCTATTTTGTATTTAATCTTTAGTACTTATAATATGAGTATCAGCCAGAAAATAAGTAAAAATGCCAACTGTTATTTCTTAGATTTGGTTTGAATCAATCTGTAAAGGCAAACATTTTCAGGTAGATCATAGATAGAAGAGTGGGAGAAGTTATTCAGTGGTCGGGGACCATTGCCACGTGGTGGTCTCGGCCAATACGAGATTGCCATGTAGCAAAGTTGTCTGCTTTATGGGATAAAAACTTTACACTTGGCCACTTATCAGTCCACTACTGGCCAGGACCACCACGTAACATGTTGTTTAGGACTATAGAATATATAATTTCTTGATGGGTAGTGAGCTATCCTATCAAAAGTTATACTAACGTTAGTATCACAAATATACATGTAAAATAATAATTTTAAAACAAAGAACAAACTATGTAAAACCACCATACTATACGAGTGCCGAAATATAAACCACTTATTTGTATATGTACATGCAACTAAAACAAGGCTAGTTCAACACTATTGATCTAACAATACAATCATACAAGGTTTTTGTATTTGCATTCTTATGATTACGATGATATGATCATATATTTCGTGCTTGCAAATAAATACTGTCTGAAGAATCACATTATATAGAAGTTTCTAATCCATTTAAGTCTAACAATTACTAATTAGTCTTTCTAAACAAGGTATAAAGAGATTTTTTAATACTAAAGTGGTTGACATATTTACAGAATTGGATTATATGAACTATAACTATTTTAACAATATGAAGTGCTCTGAAAACCACAGTTTAATTTATTTTGACATAATTTTTGCAAATCCCCAGTTTTGTATTGACATAACTTTGTTTGAGTTTACTATTAATTTCCTATGTTTATGATGTTATATTATATTTTATTCAGAACATCAATATTAAGCGTCACTCTATATAGAAAAGTAATCTTTAATTATTTGTTTTTCTTCTAATACAGATATGAACATCCATTTGTAATTTGAGATTTAATACAAGAGTGCAATGATACAATTTTTAAGAATGTTTTATTACTTATTGAATAATTAAATATTCTGAGATGAAAATTTGGTACAGTTTGACTTACAGAAAAGAGTTTAGATTGTTCTAATTTTTTTTTATTTTTATTTTTTTAAAAAGAAGTTAATTTCATATAATAGAAAGCTCATTGAACAATTTTATGAATTTTTTTATTATACAAATTGATCACAAAAAATGATATCAATTACAAGAAATGTATTTTGCACTATATTTGGTAGTTAACTTTATTTGACCTGATATAAACGTATGTATTGGTTCTTAAAATAATATCAAATGTAAACTACCATATCTATGATATCTAAGCAGTATAGTTGACTTAAATAGCAATCGATATTTATGTTATAAAATATTGACTTAAAAAATGATGTATTTATATGTTATATAGAATAATTATGCAACTCAACTAAAAGGTATAAAAATTTAATGAAAAATAAGCTACCATATAATTAGCAAGAACGGAACATATTCAAAATTGTGAGAATTTTTTCTAACAAAATTAAGACATAATTAAAGCGAACAATTAGGAAATGTTTTGAGTATCTCACATTACACTTGAAAGATATTTTATGATATAAACAATTTAATAATAGACGTTTGATTTGATTCTTCTACATTTGAATATTTTTCAAAAAGATGTTAAGAAGTTACGAGCTGTCAAAGTGTTAAGCCAATTTGATCCTTCGAGGGATTTATTAATATCTACTCTCTTGCACACCAATTAATCACGTGCAAAGCACGTATTTGTCTGACTTGTATATATATATACAAAAATTCTTCAGAGAGGGCGCCCTCTTTTTATTAAAGAGGGGGCTTTTGTTTTGACCGTCGGATCGTGTTTAAAAATTGGATCTGACGGCCAAAATAGAAATACTCTCTTTAATAAAGAGAAGAAGCTCTCTTTAGAGTTTGATTGTATATATATAGGCTAATGCTAATGCCAAAACAGAAAGTGTCGCTAAAAGTTTTAGCGACAGTTATTTTTTGTTACTAAAACTTGTAGGGACACTTTCTACTTTGGCATTATCAATTTCTACTTTGGCATTAGCATTTCCCTATATATATATACATCGAGGTTATTAAGCGTAGCGACGAAAAATCACTTTTAGCGATGGAATTTTTCATCACTGAAGGTACAATATTTTTAACGGCAAAAGAATGGTCGCTAAAGTGACTTTTCGCACTAAAAACCAGTCACTTTACTTATTAGCCTAACTCTATATATATATATATATAGTTAAATGCATACATTTAGGACAATAGAAGTGATGAGGTAAAAGACCTTTTAGAAACTTTTGGATGTATGTAAGGGAAGGGTCTGCAAAAGAAAGCATAATGTGCTCGTGAGGTAATCAAGCATAAAACACCTTTTAGAAACTTTTGGATGTATGTAAGGGAAGGGTCTGCAAAAGAAAGCATAATGTGCTCGTGAGGGAATGGGTTAGTGTGGATCAGTGGGCGTATTTCTATTTCGTTTTGTGGTTGATAATTGAATGGTTTCAATATTTAAGTTTTTGGCGAGGATATCTTTTTATTACTTGAATAATGCAATATTTTCCAAATTTTAACTCCCATTACTATTATGAATGCTTTGCTAACCATTCACGGTGGTACGTACCACTGATCACACATATGATATAACTGTTGAAGAATTTGAAAATCAAATTTGGCATTCAATTTTGGTAAACACAGTAGTATTTTTTTTTTATTAAATAGTAACTCATGTTTGATTTAAAAAAACTCCAAGTAATAGTGTCAATCGGGTTGGGTTGGTCCGACCCGGCCCGAGCTTGACCCGCTTTTTCGGGCTAAAAGCCCGGCCCGGCCCGCCACAAGGCCCGGCCCGCTAGGCCCCGTTCACATACCCCGGGCCGGGGTGGACACCCATCCTCCCGTCCATGGCCCGGCTTGGCCCGGCCCGAAATGGTGAAAAAGCCTTGCCCGGCCCGAAGCCCGCCAGGGCTCACTTCAAAAATAGAAGAAAATCCGCTAGCCCGTCCGGCCCGGCCCGATGTCTGGCCCGCTAGGCCCGGGCCACCGGTCCGGGGTGGACACACCCCCTCCACTCCCAAGCCTGGCCCGGCCCGGCCCGATGTTTGGTGAAGCCCGGTTCTGCCCGGACCGAAGCCCGCTCGGGGCCCACTTTGACCGGGCCCGGCCCGGCCCGTTTGACACCTCTAACTCCAAGAGCATGGAATTTGTCAAATGAACATAATGCTAATTTTTATAAAATTCAAATAAACAAATAAGAATGGGATTAAACTTAATCCTCCACCCGTCTCAAATTAAAGGATTTTTTTTAAGAATTTCAACTATTTAAATAAGCTTGCTTTATTAGGTTCAAAATCTTCAACTTTTAATTATTTTTCTTTTTTAGTTTAAAATTTCAGTGCTACATATACTATAAGTTATAAAAGGTAAATTTGAAAAGTCTCTAACTAAATGACATTGAGCAACGGCTTAGCCTAGTTGGTAAAAGGGTTCTTCGTGTCACACTCATACCAATGTTCGAATCTCGCCTCCCTCTCTCGGACCCTGGCACTTGTGTCCTCGCATGAGATCACCTTTTAAAGACTACTCTTAATTTAGAACATCTGAATAAAGGACTCTTAGGGTCCGTTTGATAAAATTGAAAATTAAGTGTTGGATTTCAAGTACTGAAAATTTTAAGTGATTGAATTTACAATACGGAAAACAGTGTATCAAGTACTGCAGTAGACTGCATCCAATATAATTTTTTCACTTAAAGTTTTTAGCGAGTTTTTGGTAGCCTTTTCAATTAATTTGTACATTACCAGATGCATTAAAAAAAATTAAGTGTTAAAAATTTTTATTTTCACCAGTTAATTGAGTTAATAAACACCTCCTTACATAGGGAAGGGAGTAGGATTTTATGCATTTCCAAATTTACCCATATCTGGTTTAGAGTAATGCGCGCCATGCTTTCCAAATTTCATATCTCAAATGATTCTCAAATACATGCGGCAGTAAGCCTACTTGATTTTTGATTGGAGGATGTCGGAGTTGTCTCACTACTAATGAAGAGTGCTACATGTGTTTGGAAATCATTAGGAACATTACTCATCTTTATGTAGTTGTGAATTAGTAAACCTATAAATGTAAAGGTTCAATGAATTGGCATTTTTACTTTTGGAAAAGTACAAAATCTCCTGGAATGCCCTTTTAGAGGATCCTCCCTAGTAACTTTCTATTTCTTTTCATTTGTAAATACACCCACAAACCTTAGAACACCAACCCCCTTACCTTTTTATATAAAACTTGAGCACAAGTTGACAATCATACCTGAAGAAGAGCATCAGAGTTACATGTGCTTGCTTTGAGAAGTGAAGCTTCATCGAAAAGAGCTCAAAAGGATTAGGGCGATTTACTATTATTTTTTTAAATATAAAAAATAAAAAAAGAACGAGAAAAGTAAGAGTTTTTTCATTGATAAAATATGTGATGTTGTTTCTTGGTATTTCTTTGAAGTATTTGGTTCAATTACCTTTTACCCAAAAGAAAAAAATTTTTTTAAAAAAAATTATGTATTTGATAGTTAATCTAGTGTTCATGTCCAACATATTCCTTGAATGGCCAGGCAGAGGATATTGGAGACTGTATCAGATCAACAGACCAAAGGTTAAATGAGGTTCGCAATTGTTGATCACTTTTACGCTTTGTTTGGTTAACATATTTGGTTAACATATTCAACGAACAAAAAGGGAAAGGGAAAGAAAAACAAGACAGAAAATTAACTCATTTGTGTCTCCCTTTGTTTGTAATTTGTTTGTTTGTTTGTTTTTTTTCATGTTTAAACACCATTCAAAGTTAAAAATTCTCAAAATATAATTGGAACTTAAGTAATAAGAAAAGAAAGTGAATCACAAAATTTAAAATTTATTTCTCACTATGTTTTATTTCAATCATGTTTTCCTCACTGTTTACTTATTAACAAGAAAAAGAATAGTGTTTTACTCGATATTTTCTTTAATTCTTTCCCCTCAGCCCTCACTAAATATATGAACCAAATAAAATTCATGAACTAAATAGATCCTTACTACTTAATAACTTCTCAAACGCTCACATTGGTCCGATCGTGCTTCTGGGACACAAAATGAATTATTTGCATGTTTATATAAATTTAAGCACTTTAGAACCCCAAAATCATGTTTAGGAAGCAAGTCAGAGGTGCTTCAATCCAAACGTTTGATGCAGGAATTAGATTTCAGCTTTAAATGATTTTTTTTTTTCCAATTCCTATGATTTTTGTTAAATACTTTCCAAGAATAACTCGTAAATATTATTGTGATTTGTCATTGATAGCTGTAGATTACTATGTAATTAGGAGCTGTTTGTGAGGCATGATTTAGGGAACGGTTAGTGTTTATCTTGTATAGCTTTTAGTATATATATGAATCTTTAGGATGTATTTTATTTATTGAAGAATACAGGGAATTTCTCGTTTTCCAAAATCTGTTCCAGCTTTCATGGTATCAGAGCTTAAGGAAGAAAAGTTTTGAGACTTCAACAATGGGGACAGCAATACAGAGCAGTTCGCCCTTCTATCTTCACCCCTCGGACAGTCCGGGAGCGATAATCACATCGTGCATGTTCAATGGTGACAATTACGACACCTGGGAGAAAGCGGTGCGGAACGCATTGCGAGCGAAAAACAAATTGGGCTTTGTCGAGGGAACTGTGAAGAAACCCGAAGGTGATGAGGGAGAAGACGTGGTGATGAAGTTGCTGGCGTGGGAAACCTGTAATTCCATGTTAATTTCATGGATGTTTAATGTGATCGACTCGAAATTGCACCCGAGTATATCATATGCGGAGACAGCGAAAGGGCTATGGGATGATCTGAAGGAACGTTTTGCCCTTGGGAATGCCCCACGTACATATCAATTGAAGAGAGACCTATCGGCATTAAAACAAGCCGGACAAAGTGTGGTGTCTTACTACACTA